>KV018669.1:0-14040 GCA_001598015.1 Dorcoceras hygrometricum
ATTCTTTATTTTCATTATGTAATAATGTTAACAATAGTGTTGGATAAAGACCTAGAATGCACCATAGTGTATGTTAGATGTGATAGTGGATATGATGACTATCATGAAACACATCTAATAGTCACTGTGTATTCTGAACTCGTTCCTAGTCGATTGGGCCGTCAAAATGAGGATAAGGCCGCCCGAGCTTGAGACTATCATCTGCGA
The DNA here is from genome assembly GCA_001598015.1 of Dorcoceras hygrometricum. NCBI lineage: Eukaryota > Viridiplantae > Streptophyta > Magnoliopsida > Lamiales > Gesneriaceae > Dorcoceras > Dorcoceras hygrometricum. The sequence continues at coordinate 208 of KV018669.1, forward strand.
TGTGAAGTACCATGTTTCATTGGTAGGAACATTGTGATGTTCTGAGCATACAGATGGATAGTGACCTGGTGATCTATCAAACTACCCTCGTTCGGAATTTCCAAGTGGTTACCATTTGTCGAGTGGATAAGTCCGAGGTCTTGGTTGTACTGATTAGTCCTCACTACTCGAAACGTCATTGAGACTCACTTTGACCCGTTTACCGACTCACTTGGGGTCATTAGGTGGCGGGATTGGGTGAGGTCCCGATGCATGTAGGAGTCGATGCTTCGTTGTCGAGGATTCACCGCTCGCTTTCATGCGTGGATATCCTATGCTATCTGAGGAGGTAATAGTGTATAAATATCTGGCCAGAGTACTGGATGTGTTTTAGGTAAATGGGTTTACCTAGTAACACTCGCGATGTCACTATTTGATCTCCAAGATGTATGCATAGCTATCGGATCTTTAGCGACTCTCGATTTACCAATGGTCGTTGATCTGATCGGGATATATGTGTTGAAAGGACCGTACTGTATGTTAACCACGACCAACTGGTTCTTGCAGACACTATCAGTGATACCTAGGGGATCATGGGGCGATGTTACTAGGCGCTTTACCATGATCCGATGAGCAAGTCCGAAATTGTGATTTCGGAGTCACAATGGTTGTGGGCCCACGGCTAGCTGTATCCCTGAACCATTGAGGGTCACACAAGTACTGGATTCATGATTCCCGCACGGAAACTGAGCTCAATGTGTTGAGCATAGGAAGAGGATTTTAGGGAGTGCGACTTCCTAAAAGTCAACAGGGGTCAAATTGCAATTTCCAAAAGTTGGAGGGCTAAACTACTATTTTGGTCTAGGTGGTCTGAAAAATTGTTTTTGCATCATAATATTCAATTTTGGAAACTGAGTCGATCGGTCCAATCTGATCGTCGATCGGGATTATGATGAAACCACGGCGAATTAAATGAACCGAATGTTCATATGGACCTGGGTTTGACCCAAGTCCATTGGGCCGGTTCAAGCCCATGTACCATCTTTAATTAGTAGAGTTGGTCTAGGGCTAGAACATAACTAACTCACACAACCCTAGCCCTTTGTGCGCCGCCCCTCCTCTCCATAAGCCTCGTCGCCGTCGGCCTCCAAGCGCCGCCGTCGCCGCCGTCGCCGGTGACTTCATGATCGGACTTGTTCCGATCAGAGTGACGAGGAGATTCCGTTCATGCCAAATTCGTCAGGCCTTCAAGTGCAGGCTGAAGAAGGAGTCTTGTTTCCGATCGTGGACCTGATTAGGAGGATCTACCGCCGCCTACATTTCAAGAGCCAGAATTCCCTGTGAATCTGGTTGGAGCCAGACGCCAGCAAGGTAGCGATTCAAACATCCGATGTATGTTTATCGTTGGTTTTATGATATGTATTGTACGTTTTCGGGGCAAAATTTTAACTTCCGCTGCGCCCCCGGGAAACGGGATCCGGATCCGCCATTGTCGCCAACAGTGGTATCAGAGCCAAGGCTCGGATCCTTCAATATATTTTATGCCTGAATTGTATCGATTTCAATTATTTCAGAATCAACAAAAAATTTTTTTTTTGGACAGCCTGGCGCCGCCGCACGCGACGGCCCATGGCGCGCTGGCCGCGCATGGTGGCCGGCCAGTGCCTGCTGCCTCGTGCCTGGTTGCGCGATGGCTGGGCGCAACGTGCGCAATCTGTGCGCCATGCTTGGCGCACGGTGGTGGCTGGAAGATGCCGCGCATGGCGCGGCCAGCGTGCGGCCGTGTGCCGCACGCTGCGTTGGCGGTGGCCGCCGCCGTCCGACGATCCTCGTGCGATGCGACGGCTGTTCTGTCTTCTAGGTTTTGTTTCGGGCCTGTCCCGGGCAGTCCATGAAGTTTGTCGGACCAAAATTGATTTTGAAATTTTTGAAGTTTTGGGCCTAAAATTGTTTTAAGCCCAATTTGATGCAATTAAAATTAACAAAATGTGATTTTAATTATAGGATATGATTTTATAATTAAAATATGATTTTGTTGATAAAATATGATTTTGTTGACAAAATGCGATTTTATTTATAAAATATGATTTTATAATTAAAACATGATTTTGTAGGAAATTATCAAATATGATTTGATTATTTAATTTATGTCAATTAATTGGATTGATTGCATGTTTGGGATGATCGAGAGCCGTGCCCAATGTGTTAGGTGTATGCTCTAGGTTTTGCGATTTTGGTTGTATATATATTGTTGATATCGTTTATAAAGTGGGTCTGTTTGTGGCCCGTTCCCACCCCTACAAATTTGTATCCCAATGTGTCATGACAATTTAAATGTAAATTACTAGATTTAGTGGGAGGACAATTTGAAGACGGTGGAGATGACGATCAAAGATATTGAAGACCGAAGATCTGTAAAATCGGAAGCAATTGTAATAGGATTGTATTGCATATTGCATTTCACCTAGGACTGGACCCAGGTCCGTGACTGGCAACCACGGACCGCATAACTCTCGCGATCGATCATCCCAAAGTTTATTTATTTATATATGCGATATATAGTTTATTGAATCCGCATGTTTTAAATCGTGATTTAAAATATTATTGAGACCCAATTTTTCAAAAATTAAAATCCCTCATTTTAAATATGATTTAAAACATATATCAAGATTAAAAGTTTATTCGATAAACTAAGGGAATTTAAATCTGTTTAAATTTTTCCTACCTTCCATCAACAATGGGTATACGTCGATGCTACCCGCATACATGGCCCGGCTCATATTATTGAGGGGGTTATGTATGCCGGAAAGCTGTACACGCCATTGACACCTGATGTGAGTTGGTTGGAACTCCCTTTAACGTTGGCTCATATTATTGGGGACGTTAAGGGGACCGTCCTTCACAACTCAACATTGATGGGTCATCTTGACACGTGATAGTAATTGGCGTCATATTATTGGGCCCTTACTGGACGTGAGGTAAAATACATGGAGGTTGCACCGGTTGCAATTGGACTCTACCTTTTGAGGATCATGGTTGGCTGATATTATTCGGGACCATGACCGCTTGATTGGACTCTGTGTACCCACTAAGGAAACTTGCTTTCTCGATTTCATTAGAGGGTGATGAAATCGTTAAAATAGTGGGAGGGTAATTCATAAAACTAAATGACCTTGTTTTATGTCTTAGCGTTTTTCATATATAGTTAGTAATGCATGTCTGTTTTTCTTTTCAGTATAAACTGCTTATAAAATTTCTTCGATCAAAAATCCGCTTGCTGCTATACTGGATAGCAACAAATTTACTGGTCTGAACTACCATGACGTCATCAGAGAGTTGATCTGCTGATTTGCTCGTTCTTGGAGAGCATGGTGCAGCAGTAGTGGCAGCAAGAGCTTTATGTAGGCTGGGATGTTGAAGGCGCTTCTGATCTGGTTTCGAGCTCAAACTCATAGGCCTTTAGATTTGCAAATAAATCATGGAGCTCCATTTTGTTGAGGTCCTTCGATTCCCTCATGGCCATGGTTTTCACGTCCCACTCTCTGGGCAGGGCTCTCATCACTTTTAGCACCAACTCCCGATTGCTATATTCTTTGCCCAAGCTGTTCAACTCGATGATAATAGCACTGAAGCGCTCGTCGAATTCAGTCATTGTTTCGCGATCTTTCATCTTTATTGCTTCATATTTTTGCTGAGCCACTGTCAGCTTGTTCTCCTCCGTTTCATCGCTGCCTTTGCATATTTGGACAAGCTTTTCCCATATTTATTTCGCTGTAGCACAGGTCTTGATTTTGCTGAACATTTTTGTCTTTGTCCAGCGTTTTGTAAAGAATGTCCCTGGCCACGTTGTCCAGATTAGCTTTCTTCTTGTCATCATTTGTGTACTCGTGTCTGGCTTTTTCAAGAAACTGAGCCTCGCCATTTGATACAGAGAATGCAAGATTTGGCTTCATAATCTTTAAAGGCCCGTCAGTGATAACATTCCACATCTCATCATCCATCACAGCAAGATGCGCCTGCATGCGAATCTTCCAATCATCGTATTCGTCTCTGGAGAACAAAGGAATCTTGTGTTGTGAGGTAGACATATTAGATAATGTAAAGCACAAAAACAATTGTTCAATAACTGAGATTTCCTGCACTGATACCACTTGATGGTCCCGGAAATAGGATCACTAAGCAAATAGGAGTTCAGAAGGGGGGGGTTGAATGAACTCCTTCGATTTTTCTATTTCAAAATACTTTTAAAAACTTTTGGATTCTCAGTTATATGCAAACTTCTCAGCCAACAATAAATGTGCGGAAATAGGCCGATTGGTTTGTGAACAAACAATGTGCAAACAGTAAGTAAATGCTGTAAATAAAAGATTGAGACGAGAGTTTGTTTCTGGAAGTTCGGATATCAATATCCTACGTCTCCCCTTCTTCCTCCTCGGAAGGTAACACTAGAAGATTTGATCTTACAACTGCGTGTACAGACCCAATCCCACAGCCAGCAGCTGTGAGAACTCCTAGACTCCTCAATTGCACAACAGCTAAATGTTCTTCGAGTTTGAGCTTTTTGAATATCAACGAAGTGAAAGCTCTGTATATATTTTGGCAGCGTTACAGCAATAGATAATAAGCGAAGTGTGTCTTCTTCAACACCGCTGCTGATATTTATAGGCTTCGACTGCAGCGGTCATATTAATTTCTCCAAAGGAAATGAATATCGTTTGAATTACTGCCAAAATCGTACACCGTAATTCCTGCTCCACTGCAAGGTAAAAAGCTCAACCACAGAGCTAATTTGTCTTCTTTCCATATTTGTGCAAGCAAGGAGAAACGGCCTCTGTACACTGTACTATTCACCCGAAATAGTACCTAACTTGTCTCCTTCATTCCAGGCAACTGTACGATCGTACAAATCTTTTCCTTATGAGCAAACGATCGTATTTGAATTACTTTGAGCTTGCGCCTGAAATTACTTTGATAATCAGCACTTACATCCATCGTCGTTGTCAAGATCTTCGACTGGAAAAACGCTTGGAAGAATTCACCTGCTGATATGCATACGCGTTTTTCCATCTGCTGATTCCTTTAGCAATAAAACGATGTCGTGTCAACTTATTTAAGTGACGCCGTTTTGCTATCTTTGTAAAGCATCTGCTGGTTAACAACATGTAGCTATCCGCTGAAATCTCTAAGGAACGCTTCTGCTGAATAAATCAAAACGCTGTCGTTCCAACTTAACCAAACGCTGTCGTATTGCAAACTCCAACAAATAGACTTAACCAACTGCTGATCTCTTCAAGAAAGCTTCTGCTGATTACTTCATCTGCTGATACGAAACTGTGCACTCCACGACGTCGTTCCAACTTATCAAAACGCTGTCGTATAGTACTACTTAGCAAAACACGCTGAAACTCAAAACGATATCTGCTGATCGAGACAACAACATCTGCTGATTGCTCTTGAAAGAAGTATCTGCTGAATCTCTCTGAATACGAATCAACCACTGAAAGCATACCATCTGCTGAAATACTACTTGAATACCCCAACTGCTGAAATCGCTACTGTAGATAAATAAACTCCTGCGACAACCGATTGTCCAATAGCAACTTGTCTTATTTTTGTTATCACCAAAACTTATAAATTTTATCCTAACAACTGGCTTCGAAACCTCAACATTGTGTTGGCTTCGGAGAAACTTCTCTACACGTTGGAGAAGAGCCCTCCGAAGGAAGCCCCTACCGATATCAGCCCTGAGGATCTGACTAAGCTTAACCAATGGTGGGACGACGAGCTTAAGACTCGATGCTATGTGATGGCATCGATGTCTAACAAAATGCAACGGCGCTTTGAGAAGACGGTGTATGCTGCTGACATACACCTTCATCTTAAGGAACTGTATGGGGACAACTCTCGACATGAGAGGTTCACCACTGTCAAGGAGCTTATGACGAGCCGCATGCGCGATGGGATTTCGGTCCGCGAGCATGGGGTTCGTATGATTGGGCTCATTGAAAAGTTGGTGGGCCTTGATATCACATTTCCACACGAGCTGTCTGTGGACTTGCTTCTCCTCTCACTACCTGCTGCATTCGACCCCTTTGTGGGCAACTTCAACATGAACAAGCTGGAAGCCACCCTTGAAGAGGTGGTTAACATGCTGGTCGTGTTTGAGGGGACCATAAAGAAGGACAAGCCCGTCCTCCTTATGGGCTCTTCTTCCTCTGCGAAGAAAGGGCCCAAACGCAAGGGCAAGAAGCGTTCTGCCCCTGCGAAGGAGGAAAAGCCCACCAAGAAGCCGAAGGCAAAGGCTTCCAAGCCAAACAATACTGAGGATGTTTGCTACCACTGCCACAAGCCTGGGCATTGGAGCAGGAACTGCAAGGAGTACCTCGAGCAGTTGCGAACTGCAAAATATATGTTCTATATCGAAATAAATATGTCTCTTAATTCGACTTCTTGGGTACTTGATACCGGATGTGGATCTCATATTTGCAATGATTTGCAGGTGATGACAAGAAGCCGACGTCTTAGAGAGGGTGAGACCCACTTGAGGCTAGGCAATGGAGCAAGAGTTGTTGCAGTAGCTATAGGAGATGTTTATTTATTTCTGTCTTCAGATTTTAAGTTGTTATTGCGAAACGTTTTATTTGTTTCCGAATTAATTAAGAACATTATTTCTGTTTCTATGCTTGATAGTGATGGATATTCTTGTGTTTTTGCTAATTCGATTTGCAATATATACAAGAATGAATGTTTAATTGGAATTGGGGAACGCGAAAACGATCTATACACCTTAAAATTAAAACAAGTTCCAACTCGCGATGTGGAAACACATACAACAAAAATTAAAAGGAAAAACGATAGCTTGAACCCATCACAACTTTGGCACGCTAGGCTAGGTCATATTTCCCTAAGTAGGATGAACAAGCTAGTTAGGAGTGACATGTTTGATTTTTCAGACATTAACTCCCTACAGACTTGTGAGTCTTGTCTCAAGGGAAAGATGACTAAACAACCCTTCAAGGGCAAGCCTGAACGTGCTCAAGGCTCATTGGATTTGATCCATACTGATGTGTGTGGCCCACTTAGCATTGATACTAAGCACGGTCACACATACTTCATCACCTTTACAGATGATTACTCTAGGTATGGGTACTTGTACTTAATGAAGCACAAGTCTGAGTCCTTTGAAAGGTTCAAAGAATTCAAGGTTGAAGTAAAAAATCAGCAAGGCAAAAGTATTAAAGCTCTTCGATCCGATCGAGGTGGTGAACACTTGAGTGCTGAATTTCAAGACTATCTATGTGACGCCCGAACCCAACGGGGCCACGAGAATTGGGGTAACAAAAATTTTCGAATAAAAGAAGGGCTAAAAGATAATTTGTTATAAGCTGCATTTCTTATAACTCAAAGGAAACAAAACACAATACAAATTCGAAGATCAGCAGGTACTTAAGTTCGCGCGCTACTGCTAAAACATTTGCGGAAAACAGAGTATTTCATATAACTTTGCAATTGCGGTTTACAACAGCTGTTATTCTATGTAAATATACAACCATTGTTACTGATTTAATACAGTACAACCTAATCAAAACGATACAACTTAGACACGGAAAAACGTAGGCCTTGGATAAACACAACGCCACCCATCTGCTGATTTCAAGTTTCACCTGCTGTTCCTCCACCAGTTGTCGTACCTGCACCATTTTAAAAGCTAGTGAGCCTAAAGGCTCAGCAAGTAAAATTTGAGTAGTAACAATTTCATAAAACGCAGGCAGAAATCTGTGCAATTCATATGTTAAGGAACTTCAATATACAATGTCATTTTCGTAAGCATTTCAATGGCGGAAACAGGGGAAGATAGCCCAACTTCTCATTTCTTTGAATTTCATTTTCAGTTGATCATGGCATATAAGTTCTATGTGGTCCAATTTGCACTTTGATCAAAATGACTCCCGATATCAGTTTTAGCATATAGCTCATATGAAAGGGCAGTCGACATCTTCGACAACTGCTCACCCTTCTCCTTGGTGACCGTAACCATCTATGACATAATCTAAAACATCTTTTGTTCCTTAACAATCTTTTCTTTAAACATTTCTGTTAAATCCTCGGGTTCCATCATTTTAAACATTGGCTTCCCATTTTAAAACTTTACTGAGTATCGAATTCAACTTTGGAAACATATCGCTAAAATGGAACTGGTTGAAAGGAAACCAGTCGCAAAGAATAGTACCAGTCGCAAGACTAATACCTGCTGAAATGAATAGTACCAGTCGCAACAAATAGGAACCAGTCGCAAGACAAGAATCCAGTCGCGAGGTCTTTTAAATAAATATAAAGTGAAACGATGTCGTTGGAGTGATCAGCAGATGGAATAACAAGACTACCTGCTGATCTTACTATGACTTAAAGGAACGACGTCGTTAGCGCGAAACGAAGAGAAAATACTGTCGGCTGGCGAGAAGCAAAACAAGCATCGGTCTCAACTAATCTCTAAAGCTCTACAGAAGTTGATGGAGCCAACTGGTAATAATCTTCTATAAGCACAAAATTAGTTACCTCCAAACAACATCCGCCCATCTCTTCTTCATCAGCCTAAAAAACACACTCATTGAAGGTAGAGTGTCATCAAATTGCCGCTGACGTGGAACTTTAGTAGAAATAACCTTCCGGGGAATTTTAACCCACTTATCAGCACAAAGTTCCACCGTCCACAATCCATCAACCAAAATCATTTTCCTAATCCAGCACGTCGATCGAGTATTTGAGTTGGTTCTGGCAATTACAGCGCCTCGATCGCGTGGGCTCCCTTCAAAAATTTTAGAGCAGCAGGGCTTGTTCCAGATAAGATTATGAGCTCGCGCCTCCTTCGCTAATTCCTCCAAGAAAGAAAGATAGAGGTCCGAAAGCAGCTCAAAAGACTTTGCAAACAGCTCCTCAGAAATTTCCACTAACTGACCACCCACGGTACTGATAATCACCCCATTGCGAACAGATGCGTTCTCAAAGAAATCAACCAAAGCATCTTCATAAACTACTGTGGGGCATCCCAGAAAACCTCTAAGGCCGGAAGCCATAAGAGCTTCAAACATCGACACCATTTCGTGGTCATCCATACTGAGAACGGATTCAAAATCCACATGCTGAGCATTTGAGTAGAAAGAGGAAGACATTTCGAAGTGTAGATAGTCGAAGAAAATGCCTGTGAAATATTTGCAGAAGAAAATATGCGCTAGAGAAATACGATTGAAAGCAAATGAGCAAGGTAAGAGAAGATAAACAGTCAAATGGTAAATAAGTAAAGAATGCAAAGAGTTTTTGGAGAGAGAAAATGTTGATGTGACTGTTTGCATGGAAAGACACGTGTCAACCATCCGTTAGCGCGTACAATTTTGAAAAAGATTTGAAAATTTTCAAAAAGCTTTGATCGTACGGTGTAAAGTATTTTCGAAAATTTTAATCAAATAAAACACAAAAATAGATAACTTCGCGCCAAAGGTAAATAGTCACAACTGCTGATACAGTAAGTGTAAAAACCTTACTGCTGATTTGATATTGCGCTGAGGGTGACAAGTGCTGATAACTTATAAGCACCAGCAGTATACACGCAACTGCTGATTATGTTCAGCAGCAACATGTTCTGCTGACGTCACGCTTATTAAATCAGCACCTGGTTCCCCCTACGACTAATATACTCCAAACGCAGGAAACGCTTATTTCAGCAGGTAGGCTAGTCGTTCCCCCTGAACAACAAACCTGCTGCTGATTTAAGCGATGGCTAAACAACCTGCAAAAGCGTTAGTACACAAACGATTAAGGCAACTCAAGAAGACGTAAAGAGTTTCTAAAATAAGAAAACTTAGCGTCCGGCAGAGGCTTTGTGAAAATATCAGCTACTTGCTGCTCAGTTGACATCCTTCTTTAGCACGTGGTCTCTTATGAAGTGATGCCTTATATCGATGTGCTTGGTTCGTGAATGCAACACAGGATTTTGAGTGATAGCAATTGCACTGGTGTTGTCACAGAGAATAGGAGCTTCAGAAGCATCAATGCCATAATCCTTCAATTGATTTTTGAATCCACAGGATTTGTGCGCAACAACTGCCAGCAGCAAGGTATTCAGCTTCAGCAGTTGATGTGGCAATTGACGTTTGCTTCTTACTGAACCAAGAGATCAGTCGATCCCCTAGAAATTGACATGTACCACTTGTGCTTTTGCGATCAATCCTGCAACCTGCACCTGGTTGATGAATATTCCATTCTCCAACTGGCGCACTTGTAAGCCTAAGAAGAATGTCAGCTCCCCCGTCATGCTCATTTCAAATTTGTCCTGCATCAACTTAGAAAATTTCTTGCACAGTTTGGGGTTAGATGACCCAAAGATAATATCATCAACATAAATTTGAACAAGTAATACATGATCATCCTTAACAAATTTAAACAGAGTCTTATCAACTGTGCCTATAGTAAACTGATGTTCTAGCAGGAAGTTTGTGAGTGTATCATACCAAGCTCTGGGTGCTTGTTTCAACCCATATAGAGCTTTGTCCAGTTTGTAAACAAACTCAGGATTTGTATGATCAATGAAGCTAGGAGGTTGTGCAACATACACTTCCTCTGTCAAGATGCCATTAAGAAAAGCACTCTTGACATCCATCTGAAAGACTTTTAAGTCTTTATATGCAGCATATGCAAGAAACATGCGTATGGCTTCTAATCTAGCTACTGGTGCAAAGGTTTCATCAAAATCTATTCCTTCCATTTGTCTAAACCCTTGTGCAACCAGCCTAGCCTTATTTCCTGTAACTATTCCATCTTCATTCAGTTTGTTTCTAAAGACCCAACGAGTTCCTATGACTGAATGATTTTTAGGTCTAGGTACAAGTTTCCATACTTTATTACGTGCAAATTGATTCAATTCTTCCTGCATAGCTTCTATCCAGCTTGGGTCAGCTAAGGCTTCATCTATTACCTTAGGTTCTATATGAGAGATGAATGCAGCATCAAAATGATCATACTGAGATAGCTGGCCTCTAGTGCGAACAGGGGATTCAAAATTACCTATGACTTGCTCAGGTGGATGATTTCTATTCCACCGAAGATCAAGTCCAATGGGATTTGATTGTTGTTGTTCCCCCTGAGTTGCTGGATGGTTTGCAACTACTGGATCAGCAGACGCCAATTGATTTGAATCGCTAGCTTGTGCGTCTGCTTCCTGCTGGTAAGAATTTCTCGCTGCTGATGCATCAGCAGGTAGACTTGATGCGCTGGGCGCTGATTGACCAGCAGGTAGCTTTGATGTTTGTTGAATATCTCTTGCGACTGATTGATCAGCAGGAGATACTACTTGACAATTTCTCGCAACTGGTTGTTCAGCAGGTGTACTTGATACGATTTGGGAATTGCTTCCTGCTGGTTGGCCAGTTGATGGTTGAGCGTCGTCTGCTGGTATATTAGCTTGATTCTTCGACGCTTCTTCTCCAGCAGTTGGTGCACTTGTAATTCGATCCTGCTGATCCAAGTTAGTTAAATCAATAACAACTGGATTACCTGCTGGATCTTGTTGAACGTAGTTGTGCGTTGTGACCACTGCTGGTTGTTCCTCCTCAGCTGATGCTCTTGGTGCCACGTCATCGTCTGAGTCGTCAAGACTAGTTGATTCTAAGCGTGAGCATAAATCGTGAAGACTTGCAGCTGAGTTGGATTTGAAGCTAGTTTTATCGAAAACCACATGAGCAGTTTCCTCAACATTTAAACTTATGCTGTTGAACACTCTATAAGCTTTGCTTACTGCTGAATATTCCAAGAAGATACCTGCATCAGATTTTGGTTCAAAAGCTGTTAGATGCTTCTTGCCATTGTTGTGAATGAAACATTTGCATCCAAACACCCTGAAATAAGAAATATCAGGCTTCTTGCTATTCCAGATCTCATAGGGCGTTTTATCAAGCATCCTATTCATCATTGATCTGTTCTGAGTATAGCATGCTGTATTAACTGCTTCTGCCCAGAATTTTTGCGAAATGCCTGAATAAGCAATCATGGATCTAGCAGCTTCTTTTAAAGTTCGATTTATCCTCTCAGCTAGGCCATTTTGCTGAGGAGTTCTAGCTGCTGAAAACTCATGCTTTATTCCAATGTCATCCAGATAAGAAGATAATTTTTGATTTAAAACTCTGTTCCTCGATCACTTCTTATCCGGTTGACTGTACAAGATTTATCATTTTGTAAACGTTTTAAAAGCCTAATCAACTGGTCAGCGGTATCTGATTTTGCTTTTAAAAACACCACCCAAGTATATTTGGAAAAATCATCAATGAAAACTAGGGTGTAGTTCATTCCCCCTAAGCTGGTTATAGAAACAGGACCAAAAAGATCCATATGCAAAAACCAACGAATCTGGGATACAATTTGCCTTTAAATCGAAATCTCATCACGCTCTTGAAGGGAGAAATCTTGAGAAAAACACGATCGCCCACCTCAAACTCTAACGGTCGACGTCTTCTGTTTGCATAGCTCGAGAAACGATCTTGGGCAGCCTTCATTGTACTCCGGATCAAATCAATTTGATCTTTCATATGCTGAACAAACTCCGGTGTAGAAAGCTGTCTCTCACCCACTTCTTCCCAACAAATCGGGGATCTGCACTTTCGACCATACAAAGCTTCAAACGGAGCCATTCCAATAGTGACTTGGTAGCTGTTGTTATACGAAAACTCAACTAAGGAAAGAGAATCCTGCCAGCCACCGCTGAAATCCATCACTACCGCTCGCAACATATCCTCTAAAGTCTGGATAGTCCGCTCAGACTGTCCGTCTGTCTGTGGGTGATAGGCTGTGCTCATCGCCAATCTCGAACCCATTGCTGCTTGCAGACTCTTCCAAAAGCGAGAAGTGAATCTCGGATCTCTGTCAGACACTATCGAAACCGGAACCCCATGCAATCTAACCACATGGTCGATGTACAGCTTCGCCATCTTTTTCATCGAACACCTCACATCATAGGGAATGAAATGGGCTGACTTTGAAAGTCTATCAATCACCACCCAAATCGCATCACATCCCCTACTCGATCGAGGTAGATGGGTCACGAAATCCATGGCGATATGCTCCCAATTCCATTGGGGCACTTCCAAACTCTGCAACAAACCACCAGGTCTCATCCTCTCAGCCTTGACCTGTTGGCAATTCAGACATCTAGCGACAAAAGCAGAAATGTCGCTCTTCATACCTACCCACCAGTAGTGAGACTTCAAGGCATGGTACATCTTTCGCTCACCCGGATGCACACTGTACCGACTACAATGTGCTTCATTCATGAGGGTCTCCTTCAAATCAATCAGGTTCGGAACTACCAATCTCCCTCTGAATCTCAAACTCCCATCCGAAGCAACAGAGAAATCATCAGACTGACCCGACTGCGCCTTAATCCTCAACTCATGGATATAGGGGTCGGTCCTCTGCGCCTCCCTGATGTCCATCATAATCTGCGGTTCCACCTGAAGAGAAGAAACAAAGAAATACTGATCACCCGGCTGGAATCGCCAACCAGAAGTACTCAACTCCTCATGAACTTTCGAAATACTCAAGGACGCTAACATCTCAGGCTGGGTCTTTCGACTTAGAGCGTCTGCTACCAAGTTCACTCGCCCAGGCTGGTATTGAATCTCACAGTCAAAATCCTTAAGCAATTCCATCCAGCGTCGCTGCCTCATATTCAAATCCGACTGCGTGAAGATATATTTCAGGCTTTTGTGGTCGGTGTACACCACAAATTCTTCACCATAGAGATAATGCCGCCAAATCTTCAAGGCAAACACTATTGCAGCCAACTCCAAATCATGAACCGGATACCTT
>KV018672.1:1104-13637 GCA_001598015.1 Dorcoceras hygrometricum
CATACGCCTCGGCAAATAGGTAGTTTATGTATGGCATGATCTCGACTAGACCGGATGTCGCGTATGCTCTGAGTGTCACGAGCCGCTACCAGGCCAAATCCCGGCCAATTGCATTGGAAGGCTGTGAAGGATATTCTTAAGTACTTACGAAGGACTAAGAATATGTTCATGGTCTATGGGGGTGGTGAACTGAAGCTGGAAGGCTACACTGATTCTAGCTTCCAGTGTGACGTGGATGATTCGAAATCAACCTCTGGATTTGTATTCATGCTCAATGGTGGTGCTGTCTCTTGGAAGAGTTCCAAGCAAGACACCATCGCGGATTCAACCACTGAGGCTGAGTACATCGCAGCATCAGCTGCTGCTAAGGAGGCCGTTTGGATAAGGAATTTCGTCCAAGAGTTGGGCGTCATTCCTAGTGGAGTTGGTCCAGTCCCGGTGTACTGCGACAACACGGGTGCCGTTGCGCAAGCAAAGGAGCCTAGGTCTCACCAAGGATCCAAACACATACTGAGGAAATACCACATAATCCGAGATATTGTGGCTAGAGGTGACATAACAGTTGAGAGAGTCGCCTCTACGGACAACGTTGCTGATCCACTTACGAAGCCCTTGCCAGGACCCTTGTTTATAAAACATCGCGAAACAATGGGACTGCGTCTGATGAGTAGTTGGCTTTAGGGCAAGTGGGAGATTGTTAGAGTAGATGCCCAACTAGCCAACTTGTGGCGTGTGGGTTTATAGACTCTTGTATATGACAATCTTTATATATGATATTCGCATTTATCCATATGGCATTCTTTACTTTCATTGTGTGTATGATGATTTACAATTGCGTTGAGTAAAGACCTAGAATGCACTAAAGCGTATGTTAGATGTGATAGTGGGTATGACGGCTATCATGAAACACATCTAATAGTCGCTGTGTATTCTGAACATGTTCCTAGTCGATTGGGCCGTAAAAATGAGGATAAGGCCGCCCGAGTTCGAGACTAGTATCTGCGATGCGAAGTACCATGTTTCATTGGTAGGGAACATTGTGATGTTCTGAGCATGGAGATAGATAGTGACCTGGTGATCTATCGAACTACCCTCGTTCGGACTTTCCAAGTTGTTACCATTTGTCGAGTGGATAAGTCCGAGGTCTTGGTTGTACTGATTAGTCCTCACGACTCGAAACATCATTGAGACTCTACATGATAGGCGTCTCACTTTGACCCATTTTCTGACTCACTTGGGGTCATAAGGCGTCGGGATTGGGTGAGACCCCGATGCATGTAGGAGTCGATGCATCGTTGTCGAGGATTCACCGCTCGCAGACATGCGTGGATATCCTATGCTATCTGAGGGGATAATAGTGTACCATTGAGGGTCACACAAGTACTGGATTCGAGATTCCCGCACAGATACTCAGCTCAATGTGTTGAGCGCGAGAAGAGGATTTCGGGGAGTGCGACTTCCTAAAAGTCAACGGTGGTCAAACCGGGGTTTCCCGCTGTTGAGGGGCAAAACGGTCATTTTGCACTGGGGTTCTGAAAAATGGTTTTTCAGATCATAGTGTTCAGTTTTGGAAACTGAATCGATCGGTCCGATCTGATCGGCGATCGGAGTTACGATGAAGTCTCGGTGGTGGAGATGAACTGAATGTTCATCGTTGGACCCGGGCCCGTTGGGCCGGTCCAAGTCCAATGCTTAAGTCTATTTAATTAGACTTAAACCTAGACTTAAAACAACAACACAAAAACCCTAAACCTAGATTGTGAGCGCCGCCCCTCCTCTCTCAAAGAGCCGCCGCCGCCGCCGCCTCTTCGTCGGAATCTGTTCCGGCCAAACTTGACGAGGAGAATCCGTCCATGCAGATCTCATCACGACTTCTAGTGCAGGGTGACGAAGGAGTCTCGTATCCGGTCGTGGACCGGATTGGCGATATCTACCGCAATCTACCGTGAAGAGCCGACGTTATTGTAACTACGGTTGGAGCCAGGCACAAGTGCCAGCAAGGTAGTGTTTTGAACACCCTATGTATGACTATAATTGTTTTTGTATTACTCGTATTGATCGTCTCCCGGCTGTTAATTTTCTGTTCTTCCACTGCCTTGCCGGGCAGGATCAAGCAAAACAGAACAGATACAACATAGATAGCACATAACACAAATATGCAGCACGTAATCACAGAGATCAAGCACATGCAACACACGACACTGTGCCTGGACTCAAGTGTGATCAAAGAAATTGAGCTTATCCCAGCTTAGGCTCTGATACCAAAAATATCAGGCCTCGTGCTCTCAACAGAGTAAAATCATACAAACACACGCAGAAGCTATCAAAAAGCGGGTAAAATTTTCGCTTTTGGCCTGACGGTTTAAAACAATATAATTTAAAATAGTGCGATACTCAAAATAGATATCCCAGTTCACGAAACCGACCAAACAACAAATGGCTACAAGCCATAACAATACAGTATAGCATACAAACACAAGTATCAGACTCCAACCACTGGATACAACAACGAAGCACAGGGCATCCCCTAGCTAACTGTACTGACACATATAAATATGCTATACGCAACTGGGATACTCTAATCACCTCCTGGGGCACCTCCAGCTGGGTTAAAGCCACGACCAGCTGTAAAACCTAGGTTCCCTGAAAAACAACACAACAAGGAAAACAACCAAGACCCAGAGGGACATGGGGTCAAACCCCAGTACGGAGAGCAACTGAAATAGCTAAAAGAAATGCATAAGATAAAATGCAGATGCTATGCATGAGACACCGGATAACAGCTGAAGGCTACAACCGAACAGGGAGCCAAGGAACTCAAACATAGCTCCAAAAGATCTGCAACGAATCAGTGCCACGGGGTGTGTTCAAAGTGTGGTAATGAGCCACTCGCCTTGACACTACACCCAAATACCAGATGCATCAAACAACTCAACATGCCGTGCCTCGCCCTGAACTATGTTAGTTAACCACTCGGCGCATGGTGGCTAACAGATCCCAGCAGGGAGATGAGAGTGCGGTATTGCCGCTCGCCCTCGCATCAAATGCGTGTATGCAAACAACCGAGAGCAGCTAGCATAACACAATGCAACAGCTACCAACACAGCATTCATATCCACCGAAACAATCCCAGCAATCTCACTTAAATCTCACGCCAATTCCAAGCTACATCAAGCTCAAATCCGTACCTTATACTATCTGTGCAACAATTACTACAAGAAAAGGTCCCGAGAAATCTGAATTTCAACCTGTCGAAGCACACAAGGCATAAATCACAGGGACGCTAATACACAAAAAGCACGCTGGGAGTTACACACACTCAACCAGCTATCATCCTACACAAAAACTCAACAGGAAGCTCAATTCTAGGCTAGGAACAAGATCTCATCGAATAAACAAAGTTCTACCTGAACTACGAAATGCACGAGCTAAACCAGCAACTTCGTGCTTCTGCTCCAGCCCACAACAGCCTCAAAAACGGGTATAGGATGAAAGAGATTTTTGAGAGGAGTCCAACGCTACCTCGAACGCCCAAAACGATGGTCGGAAACGATGGAAAATCGCCGGAGAAACTCACGGTGAACAGTACTAGGGTTCGAAGAACAGAGGTCGACAATCGAGAGAATATTTCGCTAAGTGTGGGAATCTAATAAACCAATCGAAGACCAAGTCTTCCAATATATATAAACACTTCTCAACTGCTGGTAACAGATCCCACCGACAAACCAGTCGACACTCGCCGAAAATACAACCAGCAGATGCAAAACAAACTAGCTGCTGAATCTCTCCAACAACGCTAGCAAAACGGCGTCGTGACAACTTAACTAAACGACGTCGCACAACTTACGTCATACTATCTGTCAACAGCGGGTCGCCCAAAACCAGCGACTGGATTTCTCTCACAACACAACATATCCTTGTAGCTGGTACCAGACGCGACATCAAAACGCAGCGTTTCAACTAAGAAAAACGACGTAGTTTCGCACACGTCAGCAAATCTGCTGAACTACACAAATGCAACGACTGATCCCCTAGCACTAACCAAAACGACGTCGCCTTCACTAATCCAACGACAGCGTTTTGAATTCGCTATAGGAGCTTGCTGCTAACAGATATCACCCAGCAGATACCTCACAAAACGTCGCCGTTTTGAAATTCCTTAGCGCTCTCTACTGAAATCCACGTAAGCGTTGCTGCTGGCAGATCCTACCCAACGCACGCCTAAGATACTATCTGCTGGCAGACTTTGCCAATGACTGGTTACTCAACGCAAAACGACGACGTTTCGATCTCCCGCGATACAATTATACTCTGCGACTGGTTTTCACTATCAACCAGCTGCTAACTCACAAATACCAAAAATTACGAAAACTTCCAAAATTCTTAAAACCGATTAATCTAACATTAATCTTCCATTAAATACAGGTCTCACAGTATGCCTCTCGCCAGTTGAAGCCACATGAGACTCGTTATCCAGTTCACGATTTGGATTTAGCAGCAGTGGTTTTTTATTTGACGATTTGGCGTCACTACCTGTATGGTGAGCAGTTTGTGGTGTACACCAACCACAAGAGTCTTCAGTATCTGTTTTCTCAGTCAGATTTGAACATGAGACAACAACATAGATGGATGGAGCTGCTTAAAGATTTTGATTGTGAGATCAAATATCAGCCTGGGAAAGTGAATGTAGTTGCTGATGCATTGAGTAGATGGCTCAAGTGGCGATGCTGGCTTCGATGCAGATTTCGAAGGTCCATGAGCATCTAAGCACTACTGGTTTGCGATATTACCCAGCTGAGGATTATGTTGTGGTGTCTTCTTTTCAAGTTGAGCCACAGATTGTTGCTAGCATAGAGCAGCTCAGAGGATTGATCCATCCATCCATGAGTTGAAGCTGAAGGTGAGAGCAGGACAGTTGGAAGACTATTCTATTTCTTCCGATGGTTGCTTAAGGTTTCGTGACAGGCTGGCTGTGCCAAATCTGGTTGATCTTAAGGAAGAGATCTTGCGAGAAGCGCATTGCAGTAGATACAGTGTCCATCCTGGTGCAAGAAAGATGTATCATGCCTTGAAGCAGCATTACTGGTGGGCAGGTTTGAAGAGTGATGTTGCTGATTTTGTAGCCCGATGTCTGAATTGTCAGCAAGTCAAGGCAGAAAGGAAGAGACCTGGTGGTTTGTTGCAAATCTTAGAGGTGCCCCAATGGAATTGGGAGCACATAGCTATGGATTTTGTCACGCATTTACCTCGTTCCAGCAGAGGTTGTGATGCAGTTTGGGTGATAGTTGACAGATTGTCGAAGTCTGCGCACTTCATACCCTACAACATGACCTATTCTTTGAAGAAGATGGCGAAGCTGTACATAGATTTCATGGTGCGTTTGCATGGTGTGCCAGTTTTGATTGTTTCAGATCGTGATCCTCGATTTACTTCCAGGTTTTGGAAGAGTTTGCAAACAGCTTTGGAAACTATATTGGCACCATTTGAAGCTTTGTATGGCAGGAAGTGCAGATCGCCAGTATGTTGGGAAGAAATGGGGGAGAAGCAGCTGTCTTCTCCAGAGTTTGTGCAGCAGATGCGAGATCAGGTGGATTTGATTCACCAGCGAATGAAAGCTGCACAAGATCTCCAAGAAAGTTATGCGAATAAGAGGCGTAGGCCTTTAGAATTTGAGGTTGGTGATCTAGTTTTCCTTAAGGTTTCTCCTTTCCGCAGTGTTATGAGATTTGGTCTCAAGGGAAATTAGCTCCCCGTTATGTTGGTCCTTATGAGATAGCAGAGAGGATTGGCCCTTTGGCATATCGTTTGTTGTTGCCACAAGATTTGTCTTCCTTACATGATGTGTTTCATGTTTCGATGCTGAGGAAGTATGAGCAAGATCCCTCGCATGTGTTGAGAACTGACGAGGTAGAGTTAGATCGGACTTTGAGTTATGTTGAATATCCCTTGCAGATCTTGGATAGGAAAGAGAAACAGCTGAGGAACAAGACCATTCCCTTAGTAGTTGTTCAGTGGAGCAAACATGGCACAGAGGAAGCTACTTGGGAACTGGAAGAAAAGATGCAGCGTGAGTGGCCCCATCTGTTTGAGTCAGGGTTGTAGCAGATTCCAGTAGTTGGTTCCTTGTTACTTCTCGGTAGATGTTTGCTTAAGTTCTTTTCCCCAGTTATCTTGAAATCTTGATCTTGAGCTGTATGATTTCGAGGACGAAATCCTGTTTTAGTGGGGGAGATATGTGAGACCCGAAAAACTTATGAGATTAATTGAGTTAATTAATCGAGTTTTATAGAGATCAGCTTTGCGTCTATGTGCTTGAAGAAGCTATCGGGTTTTGTTTTAGTCCTTGGAACAAGTCTGGTGTAACGCCCCAAAAATCCTTAGGACCACGATATGCATATTGTTTATTTAAAATGACATTTCTAAAATATGTTATGCATTGTTGAAATTAATTGCTTTCAGAAAATAGTGTGACGTAGCAGGTTCCAGTGGATGACTCCAAGGGTGATGCACGAGCTAGTTTATTTGAAATGGATTGAAAATATCTTTAAGGAGGTGAAATGATTTCTTTTGGAAAAGGTTTGGTACTTTACAAATTTAAAATGGTTAGAAGGGAGTTTTTATTAAAATACTGCAACTGGTTTAAAGTGTGTCATGCTAAATATTACAAGTAGCTTGCCACTAATCCCTTCGGTATTTAAACCTGTTTTTAAAGAAAGATCTTTATCATTTTCAAAGAAATCCTCCTATGTTCTTCAAAGTTATTTGCAGAGAAGTTCGTGTATTGCTCAAGGGGAAGAATTCTGCAGGGATCAGCTGCTGTTGCAAAGCTACGGTTAAGGCAAGTATAAGCTGTTTCTTGACTCACCATTTAAAGCATATATTCATGTTTCTGAGTCTTCTTGCCTATATGTTATTGTAAGTTCAAAGTTCATGTTTTAAAATGTTTTAAACATGAAAAAGGAAAGGAAAGATGGGTTCAAAATGATGTTTGAAATGATATTGATGCTTCAGAAATGTTTTCCAGAAATATTTTGATGTTTCAAAAGCACTGAGGATTCGAGTTCATTCACAGAACGATTATGAATGTTCTTCTTTCAGTAGTTGTAACATCGGAATTTGATAACTGTGTAATCGGTAGTTGCTAGTTGAATCATTATAAAGTATGGTTTGATAGGCAACGACGGATGGCATAGTTGTTGTTTTGATGTTACAAATGTCGAGTTATGTTCCAGCAGCTGCATCTCCTTGTTAAGATTCAGCAGCTGCATTGTTATAATGTTTACGAATGTTCTTCCTTTTGCTGTAATGTCGGGATTTGATGATTGTGTAATCGGTAGTTGCTAGTTGAATCAGTATAAAGTCTGGATGATTGTGTAATCGGTAGTTGCTAGTTGAATCCTTATAAAGTATGGTTTGATAGGCAACGGCGGATGGCATAGTTGTTGTTTTGATGTTACAAATGTCGAGTTATGTTCCAGCAGCTGCATCTCCTTGTTAAGATTCAGCAGCTGCATTGTTATAATGTTTACGAATGTTCTTCCTTTTGCTGTAATGTCGGGATTTGATGATTGTGTAATCGGTAGTTGCTAGTTGAATCAGTATAAAGTCTGGTTTAATAGGCGACGGCTGGTAGCGTGATCATTGTTTCGATATTACAAGTGTCTTCGTAAAATCAGCAGATGCACTGTTCATCAGCAGGTGCATCTTTCCTTGTTAAAATCAGCAGTTGCACTTCTTTGTTGAAAATAGCAGCTGCATTGTTATCGTAAAACCAGCAGTTGCATTTCCTTTGTTAGATTTCAGCTGTCGCATTGTTTGAGTTCAGTAGTTGCGACCAGCAGTCGCACTATTTCATGTTCAGCTGTTGCATATTTTGTTCATCAGCTGATAGTTTGTTCATCAGCTGATAGTTTGTTCATCAGCTATTGGTATTCAGCAGTTGCATTGTTTTCATAAAATCAGCAGATGCACTGTACACCAGCAGGTGCATTCCTATTGAAATATTTCAGTCGTTGTATTTCTTTCGTAAATTCCAGTTGGTGCAATGTTCACCAGCAGGTGCATTTATTTTGCTAAAACCAGCACGGTATTTCTTTGTTAACACCAGCAGGTGCATTCCTATTGAACTAATTCAGCAGTTGCAATTCCTTTGTTAGAATTCAGCAGTTGCAATATTTATTTTATTATTCCTGCGACTGGTTGACACGCTACGACATCGTTTCACTTAATTCATATATTCCAAGTTGCGACTGGTTCTGTATGTTAGCGTTTTCTTATCCTGCGACTGGTTGCACTGTTCATTGCGACTGGTTTATGCGCTAACGATGTCGTTTCACTTTACATTTGTTTAAAAGACCTTGCGACTGGATTCCTGTCTTGCGACTGGTTTCCTATTCCTTGCGACTGGTTTTCTTTCGACCAGTTCCATTTTAACGATAAGTTCCCAGAGGTTGAATTCGATTCTCAGAAAAGTTTTTAAAATGGGAAGCAAATGCTTAAAATGATGGAACCCGATGATTTACAGAAATTTCAAGGAATGTTTAAAGAAATGATTGTTAAGGAACAAAAGCTATTTTAGATTATGGCATAGATAGTTGATGGTCACCCATTGAAGAAGGGTGAGTAGTCGTCCATATGTCGGCTGCCCTTTCATATGAGCTATATGCTAAAACTGATATCGGAAGTCATTTTGATCAAAGTACAAATCGGACCATGAGGAACTTATATGCCATGATCAACTGAAAATGATATTGAAATTGTTAACAATGAGAATCTGGGCTATCATCCCCTGTTTCTGCCATTGAATGTTTATTGAACTGTTTACGAAAATGATATTGTTCATTGAAGTTCCTTAACATATGTATTGAACAGATGTCCACCTGTATATTTGAATTGTTATTACCCAGGTTTTACTTGCTGAGCCCTTAGGCTCACTAGCTTTTAAAAAGCTGCAGGTGCGACAACTGATGGAAGAACAGCAGGTGAAAGTTGAACCAGCAGCTGGGTGGTTGTGTTTATCAAGGGGCCAACGTAATCCGTGTCTAAAATAATGTTGTTTTATCTTTTGTAGGATCTGTATTAGATCAGTTACGACTTTTGTATATTCATATAGAATGACAATTGTTGCAATCGCAATTGCAATATATATATAAGACTTGTTTTCCGCGATCATTGTTTCCAACAGTTGGCGCCACAGTAGTGTAAATTGTCTGTGTCTGGTTTGTGTTTCGAGTTTTCTTTCAAGTTATAGGAGATACAGCCGATAGCGAATTATCTTTTAGCCCTTATGTTTACGAAATTGACATTGTATTTTGAGGTTCCTTAACATATGCATTGTACAGATGTCTGCCTGCGTTTTATGAAATTGTTACTACTCAGATTTTACTTGTTGAGCCTTTAGGCTCACTAGCTTTTAAAATGGTGCAGGTACGACAACTGATGGAGGAACAGCAGGTGCAACTTGAATCAGCAGATGGGTGGCGTTGTGTTTATCCAAGGCCTACGTTTTCCGTGTCTAAGTTGTATTGTTTTGAATAGATTGTACTGTATTAGATCAGTAGCAACGGTTGTATATTTACTTAGAATAGCAGCTGTTGTAATCGCAATTGCAATTATCAATACAAACTGTTTTTCCGCAAATGTTTTTAGCAGTTAGCGCGCAACTTAAGTACCTGCTGATCTTTGAGCTTGTCGTTTGTGTTGTTTCTTTCAAGTTATAGGAAATACATCCTATAGTGAATTGTCATTTAGCCCTTTTTTTACGAAAATTTTTTTTAACCCAATTCTAGTGGCCCCGTTGGGTTCGGGCGTGACAACATGGTATCAGAGCAACGTTCCTGAGATAAACACACTCACCATCAGCTGGATCAAAGTTCATCGTCTGTTCTTCTAATTTGTGAGTTTATTTTCAGAGCATTGTCTTTTATTTTAGCATGTTCTGATTTATGCATGTGGTGGATTATGGGCTATAGAATATAGAATGTCAGGAAGAGGATGAGCTAGAAGAAGTAATCCTCTAGAAGAAACTGAGAGTGACAACAATGCTAATATCACTCAACTGTTAAGAATGTTGGTAGAACAGAATAACAACAGAGGAAATGGGCAATATTCCAGCAGCAGGGGACCAAGTAACGATGACCCCCAAGAGAAATTTAGGCGCCAGAAGCCTAAGGATTTACTGGTACTACTGATCCACTAACTGCTGAGAGTTGGATCAAGTCTATGGAGGTTATTTTTGATTACCTCCAAACACCTGATATATATAGACCCAGGTGCGCTATCTATATGTTAAGAGAAGATGCGATGATTTGGTGGGAAGGAGAAATTGTCTGTAGATTTGTTGAACTTAACTTGGGCAGAATTCAAGCAAGTGTTCTTCGAACAATATTTCCCAGTTGGGAAAAGGTCTGAGTTGAAGAGGGATTTTATGACCCTTAAGCAAGGGAGTTTATCTGTGCAAGAATATGCACGTGTGTTTGAAAGAGGGTGCTACTTTGTGCCGTTAATAGGGAGAGATCCAGAAGAGAAATTAAATCACTTTGTAGAGGGATTGAAGCCTATGTTTAAGATGAATGTTAGGCTGTCAGTGCCAAGAACTTACAGGGAAGCAGTGGATAGAGCCCTGCAAATCGAAAGGGATTGGAAGGATCTTGATGAAGAAAGGCAGCAAAAGAGACAAGCCTTTCAGCAGAAGGATCAAAGGCCATTTAAGAAACAGAACAAGAACCAGCAGAGACCTCAAGAGCAAAAGCCTTTACAGATTCAACCTATAAGTTCTGTCCCTGCTGGTAATAATAGGCCATTATGTCCTAAAAGTCAGAAGCCTCATTTCGGACAATCGGTACCATCGGGAGAGAAGTTAGTATCCCATGAGTTGTTTAGAAAATTAGAACTTGAACTTCAAAGGCATAAGATCACTGCTTTAATAGTTTTACCAATGCCAGAATTCGATATGATTTTGGGAATAGATTGGTTAACTAAGTATGGTGTAGTGATTGATTTTAAGTCACGAACAGTAATGGTTAGCCCACCAGTAGGAAGTTCATTCCAGTTTTTGGCCAAACATGTTAATAGAACTTCTCTAGTTGTATCATCCATAACCGCGACTGATGGGCCTCGACTGGTAGACGTAGAGGTTGCGAATGAGTTTATTGAGGTTTTCCCAGAAGACATCCAGGGACTCCCACCAGACAGGGAGTTAGAGTTTTCCATCGATCTAATCCCAGGAGCTGCTCCAGTATCTAGACCACCATATCGATTAGCTCCAACAGAGATGAAAGAATTGAAAGAACAGATACAAGATCTGTTGGAGAAAGGGTTTATTAGACCAAGTACTTCGCCCTGGGGAGCGTCTGTATTGTTTGTTAAGAAAAAGGATGGAAGTATGATGTTATGTATAGATTATAGGGAGTTAAACAAATTGACGATAAAGAATAAATATCCATTACCTAGGATAGAAGATCTTTTCAACCAGTTAAGAGGGTCTGTAGTATTTTCTAAGATCAACTTGAGGTCAGGATATCATCAACTGAAGATTAAGGCTTCTGATGTATATAAAACAGCCTTTAGAACTAGGTATGACCATTATGAATTCCTAGTTATGCCCTTTGGACTTACAAATGCTCCATCTGCTTTTATGGATTTAATAAATAGGGTCTTTCAACCATATCTAGATCAGTTTGTAGTGATTTTTATTGATGATATCTTAGTCTATTCTAAGACCCAAGAGGAGCATGTTCAACATTTAAGAACTGTTCTCCAAATTTTAAAAGATAAGAAGTTGTTTGCAAAATTTAGCAAATGCGATTTTTGGATGGAGAAAGTATCATTCTTAGGCCATATAATCTCTAAGGATGGAATAGAAGTTGACCCTACCAAAGTTGAAGCAGTTCGTGACTGGCCAACACCAAAGAATGTTGCAGAGATTAGGAGTTTCTTGGGTCCAGCAGGATAAAGAAAGAGGCAACAGTCTATATTTCACAGAGGATGGAATTGTTAGGTTTATGGGCAGAATTTGGGTACCCCAAATAGATGGTTTAAGAGCTGATATGTTTAGTCTTTACCCATATTTATTTGGTACGTAAATTTCGAGGACGAGATTTCAATAAGGAGAGTAGATTTGTAACGCCTCAAAAATCCTTAGGACCACGATATGCATATTGTTTATTTAAAATGGCATTTCTAAAATATGTTATGCATTGTTGAAATTAATTGCTTTCAGAAAATAGTGTGATGTAGCAGGTTCCAGCGGATGACTCCAAGGGTGATGCACGAGTTAGTTTATTTGAAATGGATTGAAAATATCTTTAAGGAGGTGAAATGATTTCTTTTGGAAAAGGTTTGGTACTTTACAAATTTAAAATGGTTAGAAGGGATTTTTTATTAAAATACTGCAACTTGTTTAAAGTGTGTCATGCTAAATATTACAAGTAGCTTGCCACTAATCCCTTCGGTATTTAAACCTGTTTTTAAAGAAAGATCTTTTTCATTTTCAAAGAAATCCTCCTGTGTTCTTCAAAATTATTTGCAGAGAA
>KV018672.1:16017-29679 GCA_001598015.1 Dorcoceras hygrometricum
ATCTGGGCTATCATCCCCTGTTTCTGCCATTGAATGTTTATTGAACTGTTTACGAAAATGATATTGTTCATTGAAGTTCCTTAACATATGTATTGAACAGATGTCCACCTGTATATTCGAATTGTTATTACCCAGGTTTTACTTGCTGAGCCCTTAGGCTCACTAGCTTTTAAAATGGTGCAGGTGCGACAACTGATGGAAGAACAGCAGGTGAAAGTTGAACCATCAGCTGGGTGGTTGTGTTTATAAAGGGGCCAACGTAATCCGTGTCTAGACTCATGTTATTCTATCTTTTGTAGGATCTGTATTAGATCAGTTACAACTTTTGTATATTCATATAGAATGACAATTGTTGTAATCGCAATTGCAATATATATATAAGACTTGTTTTCCGCAATCATTGTTTCCAGCAGTTGGCGCCACAGTAGTGTAAATTGTCTGTGTCTGGTTTGTGTTTCGAGTTTTCTTTCAAGTTATAGGAGATACAGCCTATAGCGAATTATCTTTTAGCCCTTCTTTTATTCGAAAAATTTTTATTCACCCCAAATCGTGATTCCTGTGGGTTCGGGCATCACATCTGGAGAGTTAGAGTTTTGGCTTGAGATCTGTTCAGAAGTTAGCGTGGGTCATCGCTGAGTGCTAGTGTTCAGCAGTGGTGACGTGAGCAGTTGTCGCTGGATTGTTGGTTTTCAGTTTTGAGGAGAAGTCTGATATCGTGGGCATTCAGATGTCTCCTAGCGTGCTTTCAGTAGTGGGTGTTGGTACGTCGTCGTTTGGATTAATTGGAACGACAGCGTTTGGATTAGCGGAGAAGACTCAGCTGTGAGTTGCGTTAGCTTTCAGCTGTGCGAGAGATCTGATGCTGCGTTGCTATCAGATGTTGGTTAGTTGTTCAGCAGTGAGTAGCGGGTGACGTGTTCAGCTGCGACAGTAACCCTCTGCGACGTCGTTTGGTTTAAGTGATTGCTGTTTTGGCGTAGAGTGAGATCTGTTGCGAGATCTGGATGCGAGCAGGAATATCAGCTGTGATAGCTTAAGTTGTCGGTGGATCTGTTCCCAGTTTCAGTCAGGGGTGAGATTTAGATAGGGGACTTAGCCTCAGTTCTATATTATTGTTTCCCGACACTTAGAATATTTCCCGATAGCAAACTCTGTCGCGATACCCTAGTTACTGTTCACCGAACCTTATCTTCTTCGATTGCCAACGGTAGACAGCTTCGATTGAAGTAAGAGTGGTAGCGTTGGACTCCTCTTGCTGAGACGCTTCATTTGGATATTGCTTTCGGACGTTTGCTTGAATCTGGTGAGGTGCGCGAAGACATCTCCCTTCTGTAGTTTGTTAGCGTACCGTCCTAGCTTGTTGGGGTAAGTGTTCAGACCCTGCTTTGTGTTTGTTTAGAGCTCTCTGTTGAGTTAGAGGGGTAGTATAGCGCTGGTCGAGTTCGTAGCTCCCAGCTGTTGCTTTTTTGTGTTTCGGTCCTTGAGTAGTTGTTTGTAATTGGCTTAGCAGGTGTGAGATCTGCGTTTCTCGGACCCAGTTTGTAGTAATTGTTGCACAGAGACTTGAGGTACGGATGTGAGATTGTTACAACGTTGAGATTTGGCATGGATATGTGCTTATGCTTGCTGTTTTGTGATGCTGTGTATATTGTCTTGTTATCTGTTGCATTGTGTTGCACTGCATACACGCATCTGTTGCATGTTGTTTCAGATCTCTTGTATCCGTGCCTTATGTTTGTTGATTGAGCGTGCCAGGGTGCTGTTGGATGCGAGCGGGTAACTCCCGTACCTCATCTACCTGGTGGGACTGTTAGCCACCGTGAGCGGAGTGGGTAGCTCCCACACCTCATGTGTTGGGCAACAACAGGTTGAGCGTTGATTATGCACCTGATACCGTGTGCTGAGACGAGTGGGTAGCTCCCATATACTCACACACATTGTGGCCACTATCTTCTGTCCAGATTCCAGTTGTTGAGTTGTCCTTGGAATCCTTTGGCTCCCTGTGTTCGGTTGTAGCCTTGATCTCATGCATAGAATTTGCATTTTATCTGTTGCTATGTAACTGCTATTTTTCAGTTGCTCTCCGTACTGGGGTTTGACCCCCGTCCCTCTGGGGCTTGGTTGTTTGTTGCCTGTGTGTGTTTTTAGGTTACCATGGTTACTCTGCTGGACATGGAGTAGACCCAATTGGAGGTGCCCCAGGAGGTGGTTAGAGTGTCCCAGTTAGTGTGTAGCATATTATGTATCAGTGCTGTTAGCCGGGTGTTGTCCTGTGCTTTGTAGTTGTTGTTGTTTGGTACTGGATATATGTTTTAATGTTGTACTGAATTGATTTGGTAAATTGGGATATTTTAAATATTGTTATATTTTAAATTATGTTTTAATCGTCAGGCCAAAGCGAAAATTTAAGCCACTTTTGTATGCTTCCGCTATTGTTTTACGTCGTTTAACTCTGTGTTGTGCACGAGGCCTGACAATACCCAATCTGCTTCTCGATGCAGAATCTTTCAAGAACATTGATCTATTACAGCTCAGTTTTTACAGACCAGATCTCGTGAGATCTGGTACCAGATTTGAGCGTCGCTCAGATCTGAAACCTTGCTGTTTTTCAAATAATTTTAAACAGGCATGATTTTTGTTGCATATTCGATCCTAACAAGTGGTATCAAGAGCTTGTTGTTCTTGAAAGTGCATTTTAAATCGAAAATTTTTAATGTTTTAAAATATTTTGAGCTCTGATAGTGTTTTCTAATATGTTTTTATCTTGCGAAAGCTCTCTGTGCTACAAATCATTTTAAGAGTTTTTAAAACTCATTTTATAAAGATACGGGTAGTAATGTCTATTGAATTGGTGTAACACCTAGAAATTATTGAATACGTAGAAAAGAGTGCATGACTAGGGCGAAAATAATTTTAGAAAACGACATGCTATTTTATGTTATTTACTTATGATTTTAATGTTGCATGATATGCATGTTTCATTTTTAGTCTGTTTGAGTTCCTGACGCTTGGACGAGACTAGGGATGACCGAGATGAAAATTAATTGAGATTTTTAAGTCCTTAAATTTTTAAGAATGAATTTATCATTATTAAACAACAAATTTCGGAATATGTAAATGGGAAAGATATATTTTTGATTGGCAACTTTATGCACATATACACACAACTTTGAGCATGTTATACACACCCTATTATATACAACCACCAAAATTATTTAATCAACCACCAAAATTATTAAGCCAACCACCAAACATCCTTCTTTAAACATCACATGGCATGGTTGAATACATATACAACACAAAACACATGACAACACATGCAAACACTCTCAATTTCCAAGATTTAACTCTCTTCTCTCTCCCCACACATGTGTATCTCCATTATTCTTAGACTTGAAGTCTTCTCTCCTTCTCTCTTGTATTTCCCTTCACCTTTTTAGCTCAATTATCCTTCCCTCAAGCAACCCCATCGAAAATTCTAGGATTTTGGTGATTCAAAGGCGGTCTTTTCCCGATCTCGCATCCTCTACGTCGGTAATTCATAGATCTCATCTTTCTCCAAGCCAGGCATGTAATATCGATTTCTTTTATCACCATTTACACCATAGTAAACTGTTTTTAATGTTAAATGCATGATTTGAATGTGATTTGTTTAGATCTGAATATGATTTGTTTAGATCTATGCACAATTGTTTTAGATCTATGCATGACTCATGTTTTTCATTATGGTTTTGATTTGATCTCATGTTGCTTCGGTCATGGGCAGTTCATGGGACTTGTTTGTGGTCCAAGGGTGGTCTGGAAGTTAGTCCATCAAGTTAGGGTTACGTAGGTCCAAACAGGAAGAGATTTGGTCAAGAAATGAATTAGTTACAAATTTTATGATCAACATGTGTCCTGGATTGTCTTCTGTGTGCAACAGTAGAGTATTTTGGGTCGGGTAAGTCGAGAGAAGTGGTCTATGTGGTCGAGATTGATTTCAAGAGATATCTCATTAAGTTAGGATCAGGTGGATTCAAACGGGAAGTGATTTGGTCTTGAAACGAATTATTTATTAATTTTAAAGCTAACACGTGTCCTGGTTGCAATCTGCACACGGGCAGTGGGTTTGTGGTCATCGGGTTGGTAACTTACTGTATTGTTTTTGAGTCTTGTTGGTTCCAGTAACTATTATATTTAGTTGGGGTGATGTGGGTTAAAACAGAGAGTGATTTGGTTAAGAAATAACTTTTTAATGATTTTTACCGTTTTGTCGCTCGTAGTGAGCCTCGTCGGGTCATTTTTGTGAAAATTAAGATTTTGAGTTTTAGGGGATGCCAAAGTTCGTGGATGACTCTAATTGATGTTTTAAGAATATTTTAAGATGTTTTTCCAGAATGTTTAGAAGTTATTTAATTTATGGGATTTTTGGCAATTTTAGCGTATTTGACCGAATATTTTAAAGTCAAAATTTTAAAGTTCAATTTTAAATTTTTGGACCAAGTCATGTATTAGAACAAGTTCAATTTTAAATTAAGTCTAGGTTCTTTTGGGCTTAGAAGTAGTGGGCCAGACTCCTGAACCAGTCCTTGACCAGAGTAGAAAATATAGACCCGTGAATATATATTTAATTATATATGTAGTATGTTACGTATAATGATGTTTTAAATGAAGGAATTAAATATATATTGACGGGATAAACTTTTAAATTATATGATTTTACGAAATACATGCATCATGAACGTTTTATGAAACGATAAAGGCATGTCCTTTTAAAAGAAAACCCGAGGAATTGAAGTGACTTGTGGCATGTTTACGATGGGAGCTAGCCGAGTAGCCGGGCCAGGGGATCCCCTGTTTCAATGTATTACGAGCTTATGGATCCATGTGATCACGACATGGTGAAGTGGCAAGCATAGAGGTGTGTGGGATCCCGAGGTAAGGTCGGGTGAACCGCACCGCCACGTACGTTGGTTCTTTGGACTGATCTGTCATACGCCCGCTCACATTCACAGATACGACTCATACGTTTTTATGTTACTTTACGTCATGCCTTATGATATATACTATATGATTATGATACGTTACGACAATGACGAACCATGTTTTACGATCATTCACGCATGTATGATTTAATGTTATTTCAGTACACGTATGTGCTTGCTTGTGACCTTATTAGTATGTACCTTGTTATTTTAAAGATAGAACATGCTGAGCCTCTAGGCTCACTAGGTTTAAATGGTGCAGGTGATGATCCTGTAGAGTATGTCCCGATTGGCGGTGAGGGCCTCTGAGTGCCTGTTGTAGCAGTACCTCGTGACCACTATTTTGTTTTTATTTTGTTATGATACACCTTTCAGTCATTGTTTTTTAGCATGTCATGTTCAATACTTTTACTCAGTCTGTTCTTTTTAACTCTGTATGGATGATTTTACATTTACTGTATGAATGATTTTATATTTTAGAATATTTATTTATTTCTGTATCAAGTATATTTTTAGAAAATGATTTAAAAAGGGAACGAGCCATACCTATTAGTTAATTATTCCGAATATGATTTAAAAACAAATTAGAGTCTGGTTCGTTTCAGTTGGTATCAGAGCGGTGGTTCTGGTGGGGTACTAGCCTGCTGCGTGGAGCTCGGAAGTCGCACTGTCGGTCTGTGAGTTTATAGTTTTACGATTTATGTTTATGTTCGATGCTGCATGTTTTATTTCTGCATGAGTTTTGGCCTTAGAATGTTAAGAGTTAGACGCTTAGTCATGCCCTTAGATTTACGTGATCAGGTTTTGGTATATCAGTATGCCTCCCAGACGCGATAGGAGCCACCAGGATGATTCTACGCCTTCTCCTCCCCCACATTCTCATCTAACACCTTATGAGAGAGCTAACATGGATATGCTAGCTGGGATTGCCAGGCTTTTGGAGCGTCAGTCGGAGCGACCCGGGAAGTCGCATGAGGAGGACGTCGTTGAGAGGTTCCGCAGACAGGGACCTAAGGAGTTCTCAGGGACTACTGATCCACTGGTTGCTGAGCAGTGGATCCGATCTTTGATATGCTAGCTGGGATTGCCAGGCTTTTGGAGCGTCAGTCGGAGCGACCCGGGAAGTCGCATGAGGAGGACGTCGTTGAGAGGTTCCGCAGACAGGGACCTAAGGAGTTCTCAGGGACTACTGATCCACTGGTTGCTGAGCAGTGGATCCGATCTTTGGAGACCATCTATGCTTATATGGGTCTTCCAGACGTTGACAAGGTTCGTTGTGCCATCTTCATGATGAAGGGCGATGCCGCTCTTTGGTGGGAGAGCGCAGTTGTCGGTCTAGTGCTGAAGAGTCTGACTTGGGATGGATTCAAGACTGTCTTCTTTGAGAAGTATTTCACTGTTGATGCCCGGAGCCAACTTATTCGGGAGTTTATGAGTCTCAGCCAGGGAGACAAGTCTGTTACGTGAATTGATATAGGTAAGAACTGTTAGATCTTTTAGGACCTACCTTGAGAACTTAGACGGGTAGGAATAGCGAACTTAGAAATGTCTTAGGCTTCTAACTGCTTTTTGGGATCTAGTTTGACCATAAACGCGTACCTGTGTGACGTTTCTGTTTCAGGCGAGATTCGTGTGCTAGGTGTCACTACACTCGCCTTGCTAGACTCAGGAGCGACCCACTCGTTTATTTCGATTGCGTTCACACAGAGGATGGGTATTGTTCCGGAGAGCTTGGGAGTAGCTCTCGCCGTTACGGTTCTGTCAGGAGAGGAGTTGACGACGACCAGCGTAGTGCAGAGATTGATGATGATGTTCTAGGATCATGTGGTCAGAGCAGACTTGGTCATTTTGCCGATGTCAGGATTCGACCTCATCCTGGGTATGAATTGGTTGACGGAGTTTGGAGTGGTGATCGATTTTTAGCAGAGGTCAGTAACTATCAGGCCGCCAGGGCAGGAGACCTTCTTATTTGAGGCAGCAAGGAGACCGCGGAAGCCTATATTCATATCGTTTCTACAGGCCAGAAAGCTAGTCGAGTTCGGATGTCAGGCGTTCTTGACCAGAGTTACCACTATAGGAGATTCAGCAGGTCCTTCACTGACTGATGTGGAGGTAGTCAGGGATTTTGCAGATGTCTTCCCTGATGATGTAGTGGGAATTCCACCGGAGCGAGAGGTGGAGTTTTCTATCGAGCTGATGTCGGGTACTGTGCCTATCTCTAAAGCACCTTATCGATTAGCTCCTACCGAGATGAAGGAGCTGAAAGAGCAGATTCAGGAGTTACTCGATAAGGGGTTCATACGCCATAGCTTTTCTCCATGGGGCGCGCCAGTATTGTTTGTAAAGAAGAAGGATGGCAGCATGAGGTTGTGTATTGACTACCGGGAGCTGAACAGAGTCACAGTGAAGAATAAGTACCCACTCCCGAGGACTGAGGATTTATTTGATCAGTTGCAGGGAGCTTCGGTGTTCTCGAAGATTGATTTGAGATCTGGCTATCACCAGCTGAGAGTTAGAGAGGAGGACGTGTCCAAGACTGCTTTTCGGACACGCTAAGGCCACTACGAGTTCTTGATGATGCCGTTTGTCCTGACGAATGCCCCAGCGTTTTCATGGATTTGATGAACAGGGTGTTTAGGCAGCATTTAGACCAGTTCATTATAGTTTTCATCGACGACATTCTGGTCTATTCGAGGAGCTTGGAGGAGCATAGGTAGCACTTGCAGACAGCTTTGCAGACTTTGAGGGAGCACAATTGTATGCAAAGTTCAGCAAGTGCGAGTTTTGGCTTGAGCAGGTGGAATTTTTAGGGCATATTGTGTCGAGAGATGGGATTTCAGTTGACCCATCGAAAGTAGAGGCAGTGCAGAACTGGGGGATTCCGAGGAATGCAGCGGAGATTCACAGTTTCTTGGGCTTGGCAGGTTACTATCGCAAATTTATCAAGGGCTTCTCTTCAATTTCAGTGCCCTTGACAGCCCTGACCAAGAAAAAAGCGAAGTATGTGTGGAGACCTGAGTGTCAGAGGAGCTTTGATCAGCTGAAGGAGGCCCTCACTTCAGCACCAGTTTTAGCTATGCCAGTGGACCACGAAGAGTTTGTGGTTTATACAGATGCTTCTTTAAGAGGTTTGGGTGCAGTTCTGATGCAGTCTAGTAAGGTTATTGCTTATGCGTCGAGGCAGCTGAAGATTTATGAGCAGAATTATCCGACGCACGATTTGGAGCTTGCAGCAGTAGTGTTCGCTTTGAAGATTTGGAGGCACTACTTGTACGGAGAGAAGTGTCAGATATTCACTGACCACAAGAGCCTCAAGTACTTCTTCACCCAGAAGGAGCTGAACATGAGGCAGCGCAGATGGTTAGAGTTGGTGAAGGACTATGACTGTGACCTTAGCTACCATCCGAGTAAAGCTAATGTCGTATCAGACGCTTTCAGCCGGAAGACTGCAGTAGTGGCTTGTTTGTCAGTTGAGATGCCACTACAGACTGAGATAGAGAGGTTTGGACTGGAGTTTTATTCAGGAGGTTGTGCGCCGAGTTTAGCAGCGCTCACTATTCAGCCGACTATTCGAGAGAGGATTAGAGATGAGCAGGCCTCCGATGAGCAGTTACAGCAGTGGAGACAGCGAGATGAGGCCATAGGACGAGGTCTATACACAGTTGAGGATGGTATAGTTCGCTTCAGAGGGCGTATGTGGGTTCCGAGTACTGAAATTTGAGAGCTGAGATCTTATCTGAGGCTCATGCATCGACGTACTCCATCCACCCAGGGAGTACGAAGATGTACAAAGATTTGCTGATATTGTACTGGTGGCCGGGGATGAAGAAGGACATTGGGAGATTGGTGTCTGAGTGCTTGACTTGTCATCAGGTCAAGGCAGAGCATCAACGACCAGCAGGGTTGTTGCAGCCACTCCCTATTCCCGAGTGGAAGTGGGAGCACATTACGATGGATTTTGTGGTTGGATTGCCCAGGAGTCCTAGAGGGTACACGATGATATGGGTGATTTTGGACAGACTCACCAAGTCAGCGCATTTCTTACCGATGAAGACTACTTTCAACCTGACGCAGTACACCGAGCTTTACATCAGAGAGGTTGTCAGACTGCATGGCATACTAGTCTCTGTTGTGTCTGACAGAGACGCCAGATTTACGTCTGCGTTTTGGAGGAGCTTACATGCCGCCTTGGGGACTAGATTGTCATTCAGTACAGCTTTTCATCCGCAGACAGATGGGCAGTTAGAGAGGGTC
This sequence comes from Dorcoceras hygrometricum, assembly GCA_001598015.1. Lineage (NCBI taxonomy): Eukaryota > Viridiplantae > Streptophyta > Magnoliopsida > Lamiales > Gesneriaceae > Dorcoceras > Dorcoceras hygrometricum. Next base: position 25,236 of record KV018672.1, read on the forward strand.
ATCCAGATCCTGGAGGATTTGCTGAGAGCTTGTGTCATAGATTTCCAGGGTACGTGGGACTCGAGGTTGCCGCTGGTAGAGTTCACGTACAACAACAGCTTTCAGGCATCGATTGGGATGGCTCGGTATGAAGCTCTGTACGGGAGGAGATGCAGATCTCCCGTGCACTGGAACGAGGTTGGAGAGAGAGTGCTGACTGGACCGGAGTTAGTACAGCAGAACGCGAACATTGTGACGAGGATTCGGGATAGGATGAGGACAGCCCAGAGTCGTCAGAAGAGTTATGCCGATCAGAGACGACGAGATCTGGAGCTAGCTGTTGGGGATCATGTGTTTGTGAGGATATCGCCCATGAAGGGCGTGATGCGCTTTGGCCGGAGAGTCAAGCTTAGCCCGAGGTTTATTGGGCCATTCAAGATTTTGGAGAGGGTTGGTACTCTGGCGTATCGAGTAGCATTACCACCCAGCTTGTCAGCGGTTCATAATGTTTTCCACATCTCGATGCTGAGAAAGTATGTTCCGAATCCGTCACACGTTTTGGATTTTGAGCCGCTCCAGTTAGGGCCAGACTTATCATTTGAGGAGCGACCAGTGCAGATTCTAGCTCAGGAGGAGCGCAGGCTGAGAGCGCGGAGTATTCCGATGGTCAAGATCCGGTGGCAGAATCACTCGGAGAATGAAGCTACCTGGGAGACTGAGGCCGATATGCAAACGCGCTACCCGGAGTTATTTGGTATGTACTTAATTTCGGGGACGAAATTCCTATAAGGGGGGAAGAGTTGTAACGCCTAGAAATTCTTGAATACGTAGAAAGAGTGCGTGACTAGGGGAAAAATAATTTTAGAAAACTGTTGGCGACAATGGCGGATCCGGATCCCGTTTCCCGGGGGTGCAGCGGAAGTTTAAAATTTGCCCCAAAAAACGTTCAATACATCAAAAAAATCAATAAAACATGCATATGATGTTTTATAGAGTGTCACCTTGCTGGCGTCTAGGCGCCTGGCTCCAACCAAATTCGCAGGGAATCTGGCTCTTCACGGTAGGCGGCGGTAGATCCTCCTAATCAGGTCCACGATCGGAAACAAGAATCCTTCGTCAGCCTGCACTAGAAGTCCTGAAGAATTTGGCACGGATGAAAACTCCTCGAAAAGACGATCGGAACAAGTCCGATCACGACGGCGGCGGCATGGCGGCGCGGCGCGGCGGCGCGTGGAGGAGCGGCGGCGGTCGTGAGGTAGAGGAGGGAGGGGGCGGCGCAAGGTGTGGAGGCTAGGGTATGAGATCAAGTGTCCTTGTTGCCCTAGACCAAGTCTAGTTTTAATAAATAAGTGATGGGCTTGAACCGGCCCAATGGACTTGGGTCAGGCCCAGGTCCATATGAACATTCGATTCATTCCTATCACCGCGGCCTCATCATAATCCCAATTGACGATCAGATCGGACCGATCGACTCAGTTTCCAAAACTGAACATTATGATGTGAAAATAATTTTTCAGACCACCTAGACCGAAATTACAGTTTAGCCCCTCAACTTTGGGAAATCGTAATTTGACCTCTGTTGACTTTTAGGAAGTCGCACTCCCTAAAATCCTCCTCCTATGCTCAACACATTGAGCTCAATTTCCGTGCGGGAATCGTGAATCCAGTACGTGTGTGACCCTCAATGGTTCAGGGATACAGCTAGTCGTGGGCCCACAACCATTGTGACTCCGAAATCACAATTTCGGACTTGCCCAACGGATCATGGTAAAGCGCCTAGCAACATCGCCCCATGATCCCCTAGGTATCACTGATAGTGCCTGCAAGAACTAGTTGGTCGTGGTTAGCATACAGTACGGTCCTTTCAACACATATATCCCGATCAGATCAACGACCATTGGTAAATCGAGAGTCGCTAGAAATCCGATAACTATGCATACATCTTGGAGATCAAATAGCGATATCGCGAGTGTTACTAGGTAAACCCATTTACCTAAAACACATCCAGTACTCTGGCCAGAGATTTATCACACTATTATCCCTATGCATACATCTTGGAGATCAAATAGCGATATCGCGAGTGTTACTAGGTAAACCCATTTACCTAAAACACATCCAGTACTCTGGCCAGAGATTTATCACACTATTATCTCCTCAGATATCATAGGATATCCACGCATATAAGCGAGCGGTGAATCCTCGACAACGAAGCATCGATTCCTACATGCATTGGGTCCTCACCCAATCCCACCACCTAATGACCCCAAGTGAGTCGGTAAACGGGTCAAAGTGAGGCGCCTATCATGTAGAGTCTCAATGAAGTTTCGAGTAGTGAGGACTAATCAGTACAACCAAGACCTCGGACTTATCCACTCGACAAATGGTAACTACTTGGAAAGTCCGAACGAGGGTAGTTCTATAGATCACCAGGTCAATATCCATCTGTATGCTCAGAACATCACAATGTTCCCTACCGATGAAACATGGTACTTCATATCGCAGATGCTAGTCTTTTGCTCGGGCGCCCTTATCCTTATTTTGACGGCCCAATCGACTAGGAACGAGTTAAGAATACACAGTGACTATTAGATGTGTTTAATGATAGCCATCATATCCACTATCACATCTAACATACACTATGGTGCATTCTAGGTCTTTATCCAACACAATTGTTAACATTATTACATAATGAAAATAAAGAATGCCATAAATAAATGCGTATTTCATAAATAAAGATCGTTATACACAAGAGTCAATAAAACCCACACGCCACAAGTTGGCTAGTTCGGCATCTACTCTAACAATCTCCCACTTGCCTTATAGCCAACTACTCATCAGACGCAGTCCCATTGTTTCGCGATGTTTTTCAAACAACGGTCCTGGCAAGGGCTTCGTAAGTGGATCAGCAATGTTGTCTGCAGAGGCGACTCTCTCAACTGCTATGTCATCTCTAGCCACAATATCCCGGATTATGTGGTATTTTCTCAATATATGTTTGGATCTTTGGTGAGACCTAGGTTCCTTTGCTTGCGCAACGGCACCCGTGTTGTCGCAGTACACCGGGACTGGACCAACTCCATCAGGGATTACGCCCAACTCTTGGACGAAATTCCTTATCCAAACCGCCTCCTTAGCAGCAGCTGATGCTGCGATGTACTCAGCCTCAGTGGTTGAATCCGCGATGGTGTCTTGCTTGGACCTCTTCCAAGAGAAAGCACCACCATTGAGCATGAATACAAATCCATAGGTTGACTTCGAATCATCCACATCACATTGGAAGCTAGAATCAGTGTAGCCTTCCAATTTCAGTTCACCACCCCCATAGACCATGAACATATTCTTAGTCCTTCGCAAGTACTTAAGAATATCTTTCACAGCCTTCCAATGCATTTGGCCGGGGTTGGCCTGGTAGCGGCTCGTGACACTCAGAGCATATGCGATATCCGGTCTAGTTGAGATCATGCCATACATAATACTACCTATTGTCGAGGCATATGGAACACGTGTCATAATCTCTATCTCCTCATCAGTATTTGGACACATAGACTTAGATAGAGTGACCCCGTGGCACATAGGTAGGTGTCCTCTCTTGGACTCTTCCATAGAGAACCGCTTAAGTATGGTATCGATGTAGGTAGCTTGGGTGAGTCCGAGCATCATTTTCGACCTATCCCGATAGATCTGTATTCCAAGAATATAGGATGCTTCACCCATGTCCTTCATCGAAAATCTACTAGACAACCATACTTTAGTTGACTGCAACATTCCTACATCATTCCCAATGAGTAGAATGTCATCAACATAAAGTACAAGGAATGTCACAGCGCTTTTAACTACCTTCTTATACACACATGGATCCTCGGGATTCTTGATGAAACCAAATTCCTTAATTGTTTCATCGAATCTCAGGTTCCAACTTCTCGATGCTTGTTTGAGACCGTAGATCGATCTCTGAAGTTTGCATACTTTATGCTCACTTCCAACAGATGTGAAACCCTCAGACTGCGTCATATAGATATCTTCCTTAATGTTTCCATTAAGGAACGCAGTTTTTACATCCATTTGCCATATCTCATAGTCGTACCATGCGGCTATGGCAAGTATGATTCTAATTGACTTGAACATTGAAACTGGTGAGAAGGTTTCATCATAGTCAACACCTTTCCTTTGAGTGTAACCCTTCACGACCAGTCGTGCCTTGTAGGTCAATACCTTACCATCAGGCCCGAGTTTTCTCTTGTATATCCATTTGCACCCAATAGGAACAATTCCTTCGGGAGGATTAACAAGAGTCCAAACTGGGTTCGCATGCATTGAGTCAATCTCAGACTGCATTGCTTAAAGCCACAAATTAGAATCAAAATCGGAAATTGCCTCCTTGAAAGTCCTTGGATCAAATCCAACAAATTGATCACCCTGATCATCTTCAAGAAGGAAAACATATCTTTCAGGAGCCCTACGAACC
>KV018672.1:31624-48573 GCA_001598015.1 Dorcoceras hygrometricum
GGGATTTCCCTCCTTCGCAGGGGCAGAAAACTTCTTACCCTTGCGTTTGGACTCCTTCTTCGCAGAGGAAGAAGAGCCCATAAGGAGGACGGGCTTGTCCTTCTTTATGGTTCCCTCAAACACTACGAGCATGTTCACCATCTCTTCAAGGGTTGCTTCCAGCTTGTTCATGTTGAAGTTGACCACAAAGGGGTCAAATGCAGCGAGTAGTGAGAGGAGAAGCAAATCCACAGACAGCTCATGTGGAAGTGTGATATCAAGGCCCACCAACTTTTCAATGAGCCCAATCATACGAACCCCATGCTCACGGACCGAAGTCCCATCGCGCATGCGGCTAGTCATAAGCTCCTTGAAAGTGGTGAACCTCTCATGTCGAGAGTTCTCCCCATACAGTTCCTTAAGATGAAGGTGTATGTCAGCAGCATACACCGTCTTCTCAAAGCGCCGTTGCATTTCGTTTGACATCGATGCCATCACATAAAATCGAGTCTTAAGCTCGTCGTCCCACCATTGGTTAAGCTTTGCCAGCTCCTCAGGGCTGATATCGGCAGGGGCTTCCTTCGGAGGGCTCTTCTCCAACGTGTAGAGAAGTTTCTCCGAAGCCAATACAATATTGAGGTTTCGAAGCCAGTCTTGGTAGTTCAGACCAGTGAACTTGTTGCTATCCAGTATAGTAGCGAGTGGGTTTTTGATCGAAGAAATTTTATAAGCAGTTTATACTGAAAAGAAAAACAGACATGCATTAGTAACTATGTATGAAAAACGCTAAGACATAAAACAAGATCATTTAGTTTTATGAATTACCCTCCCACTATTTTAACGATTTCACCACCCTCTAATGAAATCGGGAAAGCAAGTTTCTTTAGTGGGTACACAGAGTCCAATCAAGCGATCAGGGTCCCGATGACCCTCAAAAGGTAGAGTCCAATTGCAACCGGTGCAACCTCTATGTATTTACCTCACTTCTAGTAAGGGCCCAATAATATGACGCCGATTACTATCACATGTCAAGATGACCCATCAATGTCGAGTTGTGAAGGACGGTCCCCTTAACGTCCCCAATAATATGAGCCAACGTTAAGGGGAGTTCCAACCAACTCACAACAAGTGTCAATGACGTGTACAGCTTTCCGGAATACATAACCCCCTCAATAATATGAGCCGGGCCATGTATGCGGGTTGCATCGACGTACACCCATTGCTGATGGAAGGTAGGAAAATTTAAACAGATTTAAATTCCCATAGTTTATCGAATAAACTTTTAATCTTGATATCAGTTTTAAATCATATTTAAAACGAGGGATTTTAATTTTAAAAATTTTGTCTCATAAATATTAAATCATAATTTAACATGCGGATTCAACTAACATATATATCGCATATATAAAACTTTGGGATGATCGATCGCGAGAGCTATGCGGTCCGTGGTTGCCAATCACGGACCTGGGTCCAGTCCTAGGTAAAATGCAGTATGCAATGCAATCCTATTACAATTGCTTCCGGTTTTACAGATCTTCGGTCTTCAATATCTTTGATCATCATGTCCACCGTCTTTGAATGTCCTCCCACTAAATCTAATATTTACATTAAATATCCATGACACATTGGGATACAATTTAAAGGGGTGGGAACGGGCCATAAACCAGGCCCACTTTATAAATGATATATCAACAATATTTACAACCAAAATCGCAAAACCAAGAGCATACACCTAACACATTGGGCACGACTCTCGATCATCCCAAACATGCAATCAATCTAATTAATTGACATAAATTAAATAATCAAATCGAATTTGATAATTTCCAACAAAATCATATTTTAATTATAAAATCAAATATTTTATAAGTAAAATCAAATTTTGTCAACAAAATCATATTTTAATTATAAAATCATATTTCATAAATAAAATCACATTTTGTCGACAAATCAATTTCAATTATAAAATCACATTTTTATAAGTAAAATCTCATTTTTGTAATTTTAATTGCATCATATTGGGCTTAAAACAATTTTAGGCCAAAATCTCAAAAATTTCAAAATCAATTTTGGTCCAACCAAAATCGACCCAATATCAAATATTGGCCCCAAAACCCCTCGGGCCATCCGGGACAGGCCCGAGAATCCAAAGGAGTCGAAAAACAGCATCGCAACGCCGCCTCGGGTACGTCGGACGACGGCCGCACGGCGGCGCCCGCCGCGCGAGCAACGTGCGGCAGCTACAGTGCCGGCGTGCGGCGGCTACAGTGCCTGCGTGCGGCAGCTACAGTGCCGCCATTTTTTTTTTGTTTTGATTTTGAAAAGTTCGAAATCTGATGCAATATGACACAAAAATGTATTGAGGATCAGAGCCTTGGCTCTGATACAACTGTTGGCGACAATGGCGGATCCGGATCTCGTTTCCCGGGGGCGCAGCGGAAGTTTAAAATTTGCCCCGAAAAACGTTCAATACATCAAAACAATCAATAAAACATGCATAGGATGTTGTATAGAGTGTCACCTTGCTGGCGTCTAGGCGCGTGGCTCCAACCAAATTCGCAGGGAATCTGGCTCTTCACGGTAGGCGGCGGTAGATCCTCCTAATCAGGTCCACGACCGGAAACAAGAATCCTTCGTCAGCCTGCAGTAGAAGGCCTGACGAATTTGGCACGGACGGAAACTCCTCGAAAAGACGATCGAACAATTCCGATCACGGCGGCGCGGCGCGGCGGCGCGTGGAGGAGCGGCGGCGGTCGTGAGGTAGAGGAGGGAGGGGGCGGCGCAAGGTGTGGAGGCTAGGGTATGAGATCAAGTGTCCTTGTTGCCCTAGACCAAGTCTAGTTTTAATAAATAAGTGATGGGCTTGAACCGGCCCAATGGACTTGGGTCAGGCCCAGGTCCATATGAACATTCGGTTCATTCCTATCACCGCGGCCTCATCATAATCCCAATTGACGATCAGATCGGACCGATCGACTCAGTTTCCAAAACTGAACATTATGATGTGAAAACAATTTTTCAGACCACCTAGACCAAAATTACAGTTTAGCCCCTCAACTTTGGGAAATCGTAATTTGACCCCTGTTGACTTTTAGGAAGCCGCACTCCCTAAAATCCTCCTCCTATGCTCAACACATTGAGCTCAATTTCCATGCGGGAATCGTGAATCCAGTACTTGTGTGACCCTCAATAGTTCATGGATACAGCTAGCCGTGGGCCCACAACCATTGTGACTCCGAAATCATAATTTCGGACTTGCCCAACGGATCATGGTAAAGCGCCTAGCAATATCGCCCCATTATCCCCTAGGTATCACTGATAGTGCCTACAAGAACCAGTTGGTCGTGGTTAGCGTACAGTACGGTTCTTTCAACACATATATCCCGATCAGATCAACGATCATTGGTAAATCGAGAGTCGCTAGAGATCCGATAACTATGCATACATCTTGGAGATCAAATAGTGACATCGCGAGTGTTACTAGGCAAACCCATTTACCTAAAACACATCCAGTACTCTGGCCAGAGATTTATCACACTATTATCTCCTCAGATAGCATAGGATATCCACGCATATAAGCGAGCGGTGAATCCTCGACAACGAAGCATCGACTCCTACATGCATTGGGACCTCACCCAATCCCGCCACCTAATGACCCCAAGTGAGTCGGTAAACGGGTCAAAGTGAGGCGCCTATCATATAGAGTCTCAATGATGTTTCGAGTAGTGTGGACTAATCAGTACAACCAAGACCTCGGACTTATCCACTCGACAAATGGTAACCACTTGGAAAGTCCGAACGAGGGTAGTTCGATAGATCACCAGGTCACTATCCATCTGCATGCTCAGAACATCACAATGTTCCCTACCAATGAAACATGGTACTTCACATCACAGATGCTAGTCTTAAGCTCGGGCGGCCTTATCCTCATTTTGACGGCTAATCGACTAGGAACGAGTTAAGAATACACAGTGACTATTAGATGTGTTTCATGATAGCCATCATATCCACTATCATATCTAACATACACTATGGTGCATTCTAGGTCTTTATCCAACACAATTGTTAACATTATTACATAATGAAAATAAAGAATGCCATAAAGAAATGCGTATTTCATAAATAAAGATCGTTATACACAAGAGTCAATAAAACCCACACGCCACAAGTTGGCTAGTTGGGCATCTACTCTAACAAAAACTACATGCTATTTTATGTTATTTACTTATGATTTTAATGTTGCATGATATGCATGTTTCATTTTTAGTCTGTTTGAGTTCCGGACGCCTGGACGAGACTAGGGACGACCGAGATGAAAATTAATTGAGATTTTTAAGTCCTTAAATGTTTAAGAATGAATTTATCATTATTAAACAACAAATTTCAAAATATGTAAAGGGGAAAGATATAATTTTTGATTGGCAACTTTATGCACATATACACACAACTTTGAGCATGTTATACACACCCTATTATATACAACCACCAAAATTATTTAATCAACCACCAAAATTATTAAGCCAACCACCAAACATCCTTCTTTAAACATCACATGCATGGTTGAATACATATAAAACGCACAACACATGACAACACATGCAAACCTCTCAATTTCTTAAGCTTTAACTCTCTTCTCTCTCCCCACACATGTGTATCTCCATTATTCTTAGACTTGAAGTCTTCTCTCATTCTCTCTTGTATTTCCCTTCACCTTTTTAGCTCAATTATCCTTCCCTCAAGCAACCCCATCGAAAATTCTAGGATTTTGGTGATTCAAAGGCGGTCTTGTCCCGATCTCGCGTCCTTTACGTCTATAACTCATAGATCTCATCTTTCTCCAAGCCAGGCATGTAATATCGATTTATTTTCTCACAATTTACATCATAGTAACCTGTTTTTAATGTTCAATGCATGATTTGAATGTGATTTGTTTAGATCTGAATATGATTTGTTTATATCTATGCACAATTGTTTTAGATCTATGCATGACTCATGTTTTTCATTATGGTTTTGATTTGATCTCATGTTGCTTCGGTCATGGGAAGTTCATGGGACTAGTTTGTAGTCCAAGGGTGGTCTGGAAGTTAGTCCATCAAGTTAGGGTCACGTAGGTCCAAACGAGAAGCGATTTGGTCAAGAAATGAATTTGTTACAAATTTTATGATCAACATGTGTCCTGGCTTGTCGTCTGTGTGCAACAGTAGAGTATTTGGGGTCGGGTAAGTCGAGAGAAGCAGTATATGTGGTCAAGGTTGATCTCAAGAGATAGCTCATTAAGTTAGGATCACGTGGGTTCAAACGGGAAGTGATTTGGTCGAGAAACAAATAATTTATTAATTTTAAAGCTAACACGTGTCTTGGTTGCAATCTGCACATGGGCAGTGGGATTGTGGTCGTCGGGTTGGTCACTTACTGTATTTTTTTTTAGTCTTGTTGGTTCCAGTAACTATTATATTTAGTTAGGGTGATGGGGTTAAAACAGAGAGTGATTTGGTTAAGAAAAATCTTTTTAATGATTTTTACAGTTATGTCGCTCGTAGTGAGCCTCGTCGGGTCATTTTTGTGAAAATTAAGATTTTGAGTTTTAGGGGATGCCAAAGTTCGTGGATGACTTTAATTGATGTTTTAAAAATATTTTAAGATGCTTTTACAGAATTTTTAGAAGTTATTTAATTTATGGGATTTTTGGCAATTTTAGCGTATTTGGCCGAATATTTTAAAGTCAAAATTTTAAAGTTCAATTTTAAAGTTTTGGACAAGTCATATATTAGAACAAGTTCAATTTTAAATTAAGTCTAGGTTCTTTTGGGCTAGAAGTAGTGGGCCTGACTCCTGAACCAGTCCTTGACCAGAGTAGAAAATGTAGACCCGTGAATATATATTTATTTATATATGTAGTATGTTATGTATAATAATGTTTTAAATGAAGGAATTAAATATATATTGACGGGATAAACTTTTAAATTATATGATTTTACGAAATGTATGCATCATGAACGTTTTATGAAACGATAAAGGCATGTCCTTTTAAAAGAAAACCCGAGGAATTGAAGTGACTTGTGGCAAGTTTACGATGGGAGCTAGCCGGGTAGCCGGGCCCGGGGATCCCCTGTTTTAATGTATTACGAGCTTATGGATCCATGTGATCACGACATGGTGAAGTGGCAAGCATAGAGGTGTGTGGGATCCCGATGTAAGTTCGGATGAACCGCACCACCACGTACGTTGGTTCTTTCGACTGATCAATCATACGCCCGCTCACATTTCACATATACGACTCATAAGTTTTTTATGTTACTTTACGTCATGCTTTATGATATATAATATATGATTATGATACGTTACGATCGATGACGAACCATGTTTTACGACCATTCACGCATGTATGATTTAATGTTATTTCAGTACACGTATGTGCTTGTTTGTGACCTTATTAGTATGTACCTTGTTATTTTAAAGATAGAACTTGCTGAGCCTCTAGGCTCATTAGGTTTAAATGGTGTAGGTGATGATCCTGTAGAGTATGTCCCGATTGGCGGTGAGGGTCTCTGAGCACCTGTTGCAGCAGTACCTCGTGACCACTATGTTGTCTTTATTTTGTTATGATACACCTTTCAGCATTGATTTTTTAGCATGTCATGTTCAATACTTTTACTCAGTCTATTCTTTTTAACTCTGCATGGATGATTTTACATTTACTGTATAATGATTTTATATTTTAGAATATTTATTTATTTATGTATCAAGTATATTTTTAGAAAATGATTTAAAAAGGGAACGAGCCATACCTATTAGTTAATTATTTCGCATATGATTTTTTAAAAAAAAAATTAGAGTCTGGTTCATTTCAATTGCAGAGCAGTTTTTCGAAAGAAAATTGCAGCAATATCTCTTCTGACGAGCTGACAGATTGCGTGAGATCTGTGGACGCCAAGATCTCTGGTTTTAGTTGAGCTAAAACTTAGAGAAAAATGGAAGAGATTCTATAAATTGAATCCTCTATTACTCCTCTGATCTGAGTAGATGAGAACTTTCGCAGTAGCACAAAATCTGGTTTTTCAAAACTCATATCATACATGCTTTTCTGAAAACAGTCTTCTCAAAATTATTTTATTTTCGAAAATAAAATTACCCCGTGCTGCGTTGAGGGGGAGTCTTGTTTTAAATCTTGAAGGGAAAACAAGATTTCGTAATCCTTTTTGATTACCACAAAAAGAGGGGAGAAATAATTCAATGTGTTTACAGATCAGAATCTGAATTTTGAAATGCACAAAACCTGCTGATCATTTACTAACAGTTTAATTGAGATGTGCAGATCTGACTTAGAGACGAACCAGATCTGATACTGTAGCTGAACCAGATCTGATTCTGTAGCGGAACCAGATCTGAAAATAGGAAAACGCGATTTCGGAGGCCTAAACGAAGGAATTTGGCCAAAAACAGAGGAACTCACGGCGTAGGAGTGAGTTTTGCTCGTTGGATCGTTTCGGATGGGGTAGCACTGACCAGATCTGAATAATGCACATAAGGGAGCGGAAAAAACACGAAGAGCTGGATCAGATCTGAAGAGAAGATTAGTTCAAGAGCTGGAAAATCTAAGAAGAACAGTTCAGATATGAGATAAGTTGCGTGGATCATTGAAGCAGAACAAAGGAATAGATCTGAGCCAATATACAAACAGGCTTGAACAGAGTCCAATTCAGATCTGAAGGTTTGGAGCAAACGAAGCTGACGGGAAAATCAGTTTGAATAAGGAAATTCAAACTGATGTATTGTCACATCGATTCACAAAGAGACGAAGAGCATTTAATGAAGGAGCTTAAAGTCAATAAAGCATGAAAACTCATTTAAAGACAAAGGAAACAAGGTACAATTTGTCAAAATACTTTTCCAACGGGAAGAAACTTGTGTCCAACGGATTGATTTGCACAGAGGCTATTTATACAAGAAAAACTGATGAAGAGGAGCGTTGTTGCTCAAACGGGAAGAAAAACAGAGATGCGAAGCAGTCGACTATCAGATCTGAGGAGCTTATTGTAGCAGTCGACTGCTGAGCTGTATTTAGCTTTCTAGAAGCACTTCCTAGTTGTGTGAGATTTTTATATTATAGAGTTGAGCTTACACTGTAAAATCACACACACACAGAGATTCACTCACACAATAGCCGAGAGATTATTATAATAGTTGAGTGAATCACAAACCAAACACCAAATCTGAGTCTTGCACGAATACGTTAAACTCTGTGTATGTAGCCTTTCTCACTGAGGCATAAAAAAAGTGATTGAGTGAACAACTGAGAGCTGGTGTATATTCTAGGAGTTCAGATTTGGGCAGTGGATAAGTCCCAAATCTGATCGAGTCCGCTGATCAAATCTTCTAGTGGATGCCTTCCAGATTTGGAAGAAGGGTAGACGTAGGATATTGAGATCCGAACTTTCAGAAACAAATCTGTTCGTTATTTACAACTTTCTTCATTGCATATTTTATAAAATCTGTTGGATGAGCTTTCGAATTTCAGAGACCAGTTTGGGTTGTTTTCCGCATGATCTTAATCATACCCAATCTGCTTCTCGGTGCAGAATCTTTCAAGAACATTGAGCTGTTACAGCTCAGTTACAGACCAGATCTCGTGAGATCTGGTACAAGATTTGAGCGTCGCTCACATCTGAAACCTTGCTGGTTTCCAAATAATTTTAAACCGGCATGGTTTTTGTGCATATTCTGTAACGTCCCAAAAATCCATAGGACCACATTATGCATTTTGTTCATTTTATAGATTTAAAATGGCATGTTGAAATGTTATGCATTTATGTTTTAAGTGATTTCAGAAAATAGATGTGATGCAGCTGGTTTCAGTGGATGACTCCAAGGGTGATGCACGAGCAGTTTTTAAAGGGATTGAAAATATCTTTAAGGAGGACAAATGATTTCTTTTGAAAAAGGTTTGGTGTTTTACAAATTAAAATGAGAGGAAGGGAATTTTACTAAATTTTTATAAATGTGTCATGCTTAATTTCACAAGTAGCATGCCACTAATCCCTTTCATATAAAAACCTGTTTTGAAAGCAAAATCCTTATCATTTGCAAAGAAAATCTTTAGTGTTCTTCAAAATATTTTCCAGAGAAGTTCGTGCGTTGTTTAAAGGAGAAGATTTCTGTAGGAATCGGTTGCTGTTACAAAGCTTCGTTTAAGGCAAGTAAAAGTTGATTCTTGACTCACCATTTAAAGCATATATTGATGTTTTCTGAGTCTCCTTACCTATATGTTATAGTATGTTTAAACTTCATGTTTAAAAATGATTTATACATGAAAAGGAAAGAAAGATGGGTTCAAATGATGTTTTAATGCTTCCAAATGTTTTCCAGAAAGTTTATGAATGTTCTTCCTTTCAGTAGTCATAATATCAGAATTTGATAATTATGTAATCGATAGTTGCTAGTTGAATCAGTATAAAGTCTGGTTTGATAGGCAACGGCTGATAGCATAGTTGTTGTTTTGATGTTACAAATATCAAGTCAAATTCCAGCAGTTGCATTTCGTTGTAAAATCTGTAGTTGCACTGTTCATTCCAGCAGTTGCATTTCGTTGTAAAATCAGTAGTTGCACTGTTCATTCCAGCAGTTGCATTTCGTTGTAAAATAGTAGTTGCACTGTTCATTCCAGCAGTTGCATTCCATTGTAGTATTCCAGCAGTTGCACTATTCACTTCTAAAGTACTATTCATTGCGACTGGTACTATTCATTGCGACTGGTACTATTCATTACGACTGGTACTATTCATTGCGACTGGTTCCTATTCCTTGCGTCTGGTTATTTAGCGAAAATCCTTGCGTCTGGTTTCACGTATGTTAGCGCTTTCTTGCGACTGGTTGATGCGCTAATGACGTCGTTTCATTTAATACGTTTGTTTTTAGTAAAAAGACCTTGCAGCTGGTTTCTTTTAGCACAACCCGTGAACAGTAGAAATCTGTTTGTTTCATAGTATTGTTCCATTTTGTTGAGACTGGTTCCTGTCTTGCGACTGGTTCCTATTCATTGCGACTGGTTTCTCTTACGACTGGTTTCATTTCAATGATATGTTTCCAAAAGCTGAATTCGATAAAGTGGAAGCAAGAGTTTTAAATGATGGAACCCGAATATAGAGAAGGGTGAGCAGTCTTCTATATTTCGGTTGCCCTTTCGCAAAGATGCCAAAGGCTAAGGCTGATATCAGTAGTCACTTGATCAGGTGCAACACGGACCTAAGGAGAGCTTCTGAGCCATAAATCTAAGGAAAAATGATAATGATGTTGAGATTTGGGCTATTATACCCTGTCTCCAAGTTTATGAAAGAAAGAATGAATGTTTATGAAATGTTTACGAAAGAAAATGATATTGATCATTGATGTTCCTTTAACTTATGTATTGATTATATGTCCACCTGCGTATTTGAACTTGTTATTATTCAGATTTTACTTGCTGAGCCCCTAGGCTCACTAGCTTTTAAAATGGTGCAGGTGCGACAGCTGGAGAGCGAACAGAAGGTGAAAATTGAATCAGCTGCTGGGTGGTGTGTGTTTGTCAAAGGCCAGCGTTTTCCGTGTCATAGTTGATGTTGTTTTGTTTTAGAATGTACTGTATTAAACCAGTTGCAACAGTCATACATTTATATAGAATACCAGCTGTTGTAAATCGCAATTACAATTTATAATAAAGTCTGTTTTTCCGCAAATGTTTTCAGTAGTTGGCGCGCAATTGAGTGTCTGTTAGATTTGTCTTCGTGTTTTCCGTTTCTTCTTAAAGTTATAAGCAATACAGCTTATGACAAATTGTCTTTCAGCCCTTCTTTTTATTCGAAAATTTTTATTTATTCCAACTCGTGATTCCCATGGGTTCGGGCGTCACAACATGGTATCAGAGCAACGTTCCTGAGATAAACACACGCACCATCAGCTGGATCAAAGTTCATCATCCGTTCCTCTAAGTTGTGAGTTTATTTTCAGAGCATTGTTTTTAAATTATTTTAGCATGTTCTGATAAATATATGTGGTGGATTGCGGGCTATAGAATATAAGATGGCAGGAAGAGGAAGAACTAGAAGAAGTATTCCCTTAGAAGAAACTCACACAACTGTTAAGGCTGCTAGTAGAACAAAACAATAGAGGAAATGGCCAATCAAGCAGCAGCAGGGGACCAAGCAATGATGATCCCCAAGAGAAGTTCAGACGACAGAGACCCAAGGAATTTAGTGGTACTACTGATCCACTAGTTGCCGAGAGCTGGATCAAATCCATGGAGGTTATTTTTGAGTACCTTCAAATGTATGATTTAGATAGACCTAGATGCGCTATCTATATGTTAAGGGATGATGCGATGATTTGGTGGGAAGGAGCCAAATTGTCAGTGGATTCGTTGAATCTTACTTGGGCAGATTTCAAACAAGTATTCTTTGAGCAATACTTCACGGCTGGAAAGAGGTCTGAATTGAAGAGGGAATTTTTGACCCTCAAACAAGGAAGTTTAACCGTACAGGAATATGTGCGGAAGTTCGAAAGAGGGTGCTATTTTGTGCCATTGATAGGAAGTGACCCAGAAGAGAAACTGAGTCACTTCGTGGAAGGATTGAAGCCTATGTTCAAAATGAATGCTAGGCTATCTGTGCCAAAGACCTACAGGGAAGCAGTGGATAGAGCCCTGCAAATCGAAAGGGATTGGAAAGATGTTGATGAGGAAAGGCAGCAGAAGCGACAAGCCTTTCAGCAGAAGGACCAGAGGCCGTTCAAGAAACAGAACAAGAACCAGCAGAGGCCTCAGGAGCAAAAGCCTCTACCGATTCAACCTATTAGCTCTGTTCCTGCTGGTATTAACAGGCCAGAATGTCCTAAGTGCCACAAGCACCATCCTGGACAATGCAGACTTGGACAAAATGTCTGCTATAAATGTGGGATGCCAGGGCATATTTTTAAATATTGTCCAAAGTTCAAGCAACTGGTGACTAGCAGAGCCTACGTAATGACAGCTAAACAAGCCAATCCAGATTCGACATTAGTCATAGGTGAAATTTTGATAGCTGGATTTCCTTCTCTGGATTTAATAGATTCAGGAGCTACACATTCATTCATTGCTGCTGAGTTTGTTAAGAAATTGCCCATCCAGCCAGAGCAAGTATTGATAGGCTATTGTGTATTGGTACCATCAGGAGAGAAGTTGGTATCGCACGAACTGTTTAGGAGTTTAGAACTTAAACTTCAAGGGCATCAGATTACTGCTGATTTAATTGTATTGCCAATGCCAGAATTTGATATGATTTTGGGAATAGATTGGCTAACTAAGTATGGGGTAGTAATTGACTTTAAACTACGAACAGTAGCTGTCAACCTACCAGGGAAAGATTCATTTCAGTTTTTAGCCAGACATGTTAATGGAGTTCCTTCAATTATATCATCCTTAGCAGCGAGTGATAGACCCCAGCTGTCAGTCGTAGAGGTAGTAAATGAGTTCCTTGAGGTTTTTCCAGAATATATCCAGGGACTGCCACCAGATAGAGAGCTGAAATTTTCAATTGATCTAATTCCAGGAGCTGCTCCAGTATCTAGACCATCCTATCGATTAGCTCCATCAGAAATGAAAGAACTGAAAGAACAAATACAAGATCTGTTGGAGAAGGGGTTTATTAGACCAAGTACTTCCCCTTGGGGAGCGCTGCTCCAGTATCTAGACCATCCTATCGATTAGCTCCATCAGAAATGAAAGAACTGAAAGAACAAATACAAGATCTGTTGGAGAAGGGGTTTATTAGACCAAGTACTTCCCCTTGGGGAGCCCCTGTTTTATTTGTTAAGAAAAATGATGGAAGTATGAGGTTATGTATAGATTACTGGGAGTTGAATAAATTGACGATTAAGAATAAGTATCCATTACCTAGGATAGAAGATCTGTTCGATCAGTTGAGAGGGTCAGTAGTCTTCTCTAAGATCGACTGGAGGTCTGGATACCACCAACTGAAAATTAAGGCAACTGATGTGTATAAGACAGCCTTCAGAACTATGTATGGCCATTATGAATTCTTAGTTATGCCATTTGGACTTACGAATGCTCCATCGGCTTTTATGGATTTAATGAATAGGTCTTTCAACCATTTTTGGACCAGTTCGTAGTAGTCTTTATTGATGATATCTTAGTGTATTCTAAGACCAGATGTGAGCACGTTCAACATTTAAGGACAGTTCTCCAGATTTTGAAAGATAAGCAGTTGTTTGCTAAATTAAGCAAATGCGAGTTTTGGTTGGAGAAAGTATCATTCTTAGGTCATATAATTTCTAAGGATGGAATAGAAGTCGACCCAGTTAAAGTAGAAGCTGTTCGCGACTGGCCAGTACCAAAGAATGTTGCAGAGATAAGGAGTTTTTTGGGTTTAGCTGGATATTATAGGCGATTTATCCAAGGATTCTCTAAGATAGCTGTTCCCTTGACTACGTTAACAAGGAAACAGGTGAAGTATAACTGGACAGTGGAATGTCAAAACAGTTTTGACAAACTGAAGCAAGCATTGATTGAAGCACCTATGTTGACGATGCCAACTGATCAAGGAAGATTTGTAATTTATACAGATGCTTCTAAATTGGGAATAGGAGCTGTGTTGATGCAGGATCGTAAAGTCATTTCATATGCATCTAGACAGCTAAAGGATCACGAGAAGAATTACCCAACGCATGACTTAGAACTAGCAACTGTTGTCTTTGCCCTTAAGATATGGAGACATTATCTCTATGGGGAGAAGTGTGAAATATTCATAGATCACAAAAGTTTGAAATACTTCTTTACCCAGAAAGAATTGAATATGAGGCAGAGGCGATGGTTGGAGATGGTTAAAGACTATGATTGTACTATCAGTTATCACCCAGGAAAAGCAAATGTGGTAGCTGATGCATTAAGTAGAAAATCAGTAGGACTAGCGCAGCTGATTGTTCAGAAATCATTGGCGACTGATATTGAAAGGTTTGGACTCGAAATATTGTCCAGCAGTAGCAGTAATATGATCTTAGCAGACCTCTTAGTAAGATCAAATTTGATAGACCAAATTCGAGAAGGTCAGCTGCAAGATGAACAATTGCAGAAATGGGTTAAACAAGATAAAGAAAGAGGCAGCAGCCTCTATTTTTCAGAAGATGGAATTGATAGATTTATGGGAAGAATTTGGGTACCCCAAATAGATGATTTAAGAGCTGAACTTTTGAAAGAAGCTCATACGGCTCCATATTCAGTACATCCAGGAAGTCTAAAATGTATAAGGACCTTCCAGTAGTTGTACTGGTGGCCAGGAATGAAGAGGGATGTTGCTAGATTTGTGCTGAATGTTTGACGTGTCAGCTGGTGAAGGCTGAACATCAGCGACCGGCTGGATTATTAAAACCACTGCCTATTCTAGAATGGAAGTGGGAATGTATAGCGATGGATTTTGTGACTGGTTTACCATGAACTGCTCAAGGATATAACTCCATCTGGGTTATAATTGATAGACTCACTAAGTCTTCTCATTTCTTACCAGTCAAAACAACATATGAGGTGAGCAGATACGCAGATTTATATGTTAAGGAAATAGTGAGGCTACATGGTGTTCCAGTTTCTATTGTATCAGATAGAGATCCTAAGTTTACATCAGCATTTTAGAAAAGTCTACATAAAGCTATGGGTACAAAGCTGACATTCAGTACTGCGTTTCACCCCCAGACTGATGGACAATCAGAATGGGTGATTCAGATTTTAGAAGACTTGCTCAGGGCTTGTATTGTGTATTTTTCAGAAAGTTGGGATTTGAAATTGCCACTGGTAGAGTTTGCCTACAATACAGTTTCCAAGCTTCGATTCAAATGGCTACCTATGAAGCACTCTACGGCCGAAAGTGTAGGACACCACTTCATTGGGATGAAGTTGGTGAAAGAGCTGGTTTAGGACCAGATGTTGTGGAGCAAACAGCAGCAGCTGTTAGAAAAATAAGAGAAAGAATGAAAACTGCTCAAAGTCGACAGAAAAGTTATGCAGATAATCGAAGAAGGGAACTAAATTTTGAGACAGGTGATCACGTATTTTTGAGAATAGCTCCAATGAAAGGGGTTATGCGTTTTTGAAAGAAAGGTAAACTGAGTCCAAGGTACATTGGACCATATGAAATTTTGGAGAAGATAGGAACACTACCTATCGTTTAGCACTGCCACCGCAGCTGTCAGCAGTACATAATGTTTTTCATGTATCAGCTTTGAGGAAATACGTTCCCAATCCTTCGCATGTGCTAAGTCATGAACCAATCCAATTAGCACCAGACTTGAGCTACGAAGAGCGACCAGAAAGAATTCTCCTCCGAGAAGTTAGAAGATTACGAATCCACAGCATTCCTATGGTTAAGGTACAATGGACTAATCAGTCGGAGCGAGAAGCAACATGGGAAACAGAAACTGATATGCTAAGTCTTTACCCTTATTTATTTGGTACGTAAATTTCGAGGACGAAATTTCAATAAGGAGGGTAGAGTTGTAACGCCCAAAAAATCCATAGGACCACATTATGCATTTTGTTCATTTTATAGATTTAAAATGGCATGTTGAAATGTTATGCATTTCTGTTTTAAGTGATTTCAGAAAATAGATGTGATGCAGCTGGTTTAAGTGGATGACTCCAAGGGTGATGCACGAGCAGTTTTTAAAGGGATTGAAAATATATTTAAGGAGGAAAAATGATTTCTTTTGAAAAAGGTTTGGTGTTTTACAAATTAAAATGAGAGGAAGGGAATTTTACTAAATTTTATAAGTGTGTCATGCTTAATTTCACAAGTAGCATGCCACTAATCCCTTTCATATAAAAACCTGTTTTGAAAGCAAAATCCTTATCATTTGCAAAGAAAATCTTTAGTGTTCTTCAAAATATTTTCCAAAGAAGTTCGTGCGTTGCTTAAAGGAGAAGATTTCTGCAGGAATCGGTTGCTGTTACAAAGCTTCGTTTAAGGCAAGTAAAAGTTGATTCTTGACTCACCATATAAAGCATATATTGATGTTTTCTGAGTCTCGTTGCCTATATGTTATAGTTGTTAGAGTAGATGCCCAACTAGCCAACTTGTGGCGTGTGGGTTTTATAGACTCTTGTACAAACAGTCTTTATATATGATATTCGCATTTTCTTATATGGCGTTCTTTACTTTCATTATGTGTGTAATGATTTACAATTGCGTTGAATAAAGACCTAGAATGCACTGAAGCGTATGTTAGATGTGATAGTGGGTATGACGGCTATCATGAAACACATCTAATAGTCGCTGTGTATTCTGAACATGTTCCTAGTCGATTGGGCCGTCAAAATGAGGATAAGGCCGCCCGAGTTCGAGACTAGTATCTGCGATGCGAAGTACCATGTTTCATTGGTAGGGAACATTGTGATGTCCTGAGCATGCAGATAGATAGTGACCTGGTGATCTATCGAACTACCCTCATTCGGACTTTCCAAGTGGTTACCATTTGTCGAGTGGATAAGTCCGAGGTCTTGGTTGTACTGATTAGTCCTCACGACTCGAAACGTCATTGAGACTCTACATGATAGGCGTCTCACTTTGACCCGTTTGCCGACTCACTTGGGGTCATAAGGCGTCGGGATTGGGTGAGACCCCGATGCATGTAGGATTGGATGCATCGTTGTCGAGGATTCATCGCTCGCAGACATGCGTGGATATTCTATGCTATCTGAGGAGATAATAGTGTATAAATCTCTGGCCAGAGTACTAGAAGTGTTTTAGGTAAATGTGTTTACCTAGTTACACTCGCGATGTCACTATTCGATCTCCAAGATGTATGCATAGCTATCGGATCTATAGCGACTCTCGATTTACCAATGGTCGTTGATCTGATCGGGATATATGGATTGAAAGGACTGTACTGTACGCTAACCACGACCGACTGGTTCTTGCAGGCACTATCAATGATACCTAGGGGATCATGGGGCGATG
>KV018672.1:49881-68292 GCA_001598015.1 Dorcoceras hygrometricum
TGAGCACGAGAAGAGGATTTCGGGAAGTGCGACTTCCTAAAAGTCAACAGGGGTCAAACCGGGGTTTCCCGCTGTTGAGGGGAAAAACGGTCTTTTTGCACTGGGGCTCTGAAAAATGGTTTTTCAGATCATATTATTCAGTTTCGGAAACTGAGTCGATCGGTCCGATCTGATCGGCGATCGGAGTTACGGTGAAGTCTCGGTGATGGAGATGAAACGAATGTTCATCCGTTGGACCCGGGCCCATTGGGCCGGATCCAAGTCCATCACCTATTCTATTTAATATAGGATTATGAAATAACCTAATAAACTTGATTAACCCTAAACCTAGAAAACGCCGCCCCCTCCTCTCTCAACTCACGCCGCCGTGCACCGCCCGCCGCCGCCGCCGCTTCGCCGGAAATCATTCCGGCCTAGTTTTTCGAGGAGTATCCGTTCGTGCAGAATTCATCAGCGCTTCTAGTGCAGGCTGACGAAGGAGTCTCGATTCTGGTCGTGGACCGGATTGGCGTTATCTACCGCAATCTACCGAGAAGAGCCGGGTTCTTTTAATTCCGGTTGGAGCCAGGCATAAGTGCCAGCAAGGTATTCGTTTTGAACGCCCTATGCATGTCGAATTATGAATTCTATTCTTGGTATTGATCGTCTCCCGGCTTTTATTCTATGTTCTTCCGCTGCCTCGCCGAGGGGCGGATCCAGATCCCCAACAATAGTATGTTTAAAGTTCATGTTTAAAAATGATTTATACATGAAAAGGAAAGAAAGATGGGTTCAAATGATGTTTTAATGCTTCCAAATATTTTCCAGAAAGTTTATGATGTTTTAAAAGTATTGAGTATTCGAGTTTAATCCAAGAATGTTTATGAATGTTCTTACTTTCAGTAGTGGTAATATCAGAATTTGATAATTATGTAACGGTAGTTGCTAGTTGAATCAGTATAAAGTCTGGTTTGATAAGCAACGGCTGATAGCATAGTTGTTATTTTGATGTTACAAATATCAAGTCAAATTCCATCAGTTGCATTTCGTTGTAAAATCAATAGTTGCACTGTTCATTCCAGCAGTTGCATTTCGTTGTAAAATCAGTAGTTGCACTGTTCATTCCAGCAGTTGCATTCCATTGTAGTATTCCAGCAGTTGCACTATTCACTTCTAAAGTACTATTCATTGCGATTGGTACTATTCATTGCGACTGGTACTATTCATTACGACTGGTACTATTCATTGCGACTGGTTCCTATTCCTTGCGTCTGGTTATTTAGTGAAAATCCTTAGGTCTGGTTATTTAGCAAAAATCCTTGAGTCTGGTTTCACGTATGTTAGCGCTTTTCTTGCGACTGGTTGATGCGCTAACGACGTCGTTTCATTTAATATGTTTGTTTTTAGTAAAAAGACCTTGCAGCTTTCTTTTAGCACAACCCGTGAACAGTAGAAATCTATTTTGTTTCATAGTACTGTTCCATTTTGTTGAGACTGGTTCCTGTCTTGCGACTGGTTCCTATTCATTGCGACTGGTTTCTCTTACGACTGGTTTCATTTCAATGATATGTTTCCAAAAACTGAATTCGATACTCAGTAAAATTTTAAAGTGGAAGCAAGAGTTTTAAATGATGGAACCCGAGGATTTTAAGAAGGAAAGTTTAAATAGAAGGATGTTAAAGGAACAAAAGTTTATTTTGAGATTTATGTCAAAGATAACAGACGGTCATAAAGGGTGAGGTGAGCAGCTATCAATTGCCCTCCCATATAGAGAAGGGTGAGCAGTCGTCTATATGTCGGTTGCCCTT
This sequence comes from Dorcoceras hygrometricum, assembly GCA_001598015.1. Taxonomy (NCBI): domain Eukaryota; kingdom Viridiplantae; phylum Streptophyta; class Magnoliopsida; order Lamiales; family Gesneriaceae; genus Dorcoceras; species Dorcoceras hygrometricum. The sequence continues at coordinate 51,669 of KV018672.1, forward strand.
TCGCAAAGATGCCAAAGGCTAAGGCTGATATCAGTAGTCACTTGATCAGGTGTAACACGGACCTAAGGAGAGCTTCTGAGCCATAAATCTAAGGAAAAATGATAATGATGTTGAGATTTGGGCTATTATACCCTGTGAGCAGTCGTCTATATGTCGGTTGCCCTTTCGCAAAGATGCCAAAGGCTAAGGCTGATATCAGTAGTCACTTGATCAGGTGTAACACGGACCTAAGGAGAGCTTCTGAGCCATAAATCTAAGGAAAAATGATAATGATGTTGAGATTTGGGCTATTATACCCTGTCTCCAAGTTTATGAAAGAAATAATGAATGTTTATGAAATGTTTACGAAAGAAAATGATATTGATCATTGATGTTCCTTTAACTTATGTGTTGATCAGATGTCCACCTGCGTATTGAACTTGTTATTATTCAGGTTTTACTTGCTGAGCCCCTAGGCTCATTAGCTTTTAAAATGGTGCAGGTGCGACAGCTGGAGAGCGAACAGAAGGTGAAAATTGAATCAGCTGCTGGGTGGTGTGTGTTTGTCAAAGGCCAGCGTTTTCCATGTCATAGTTGATGTTGTTTTGTTTTAGAATGTACTGTATTAAATCAGTTGCAACAGTGGTATATTTATATAGAATATCAGCTGTTGTAAATCGCAATTGCAATTTATAATAAAGTCTGTTTTTTCGCAAATGTTTTCAGTAGTTGGTACGCAATTGAGTGTCGGTTAGATTTGTCTTCGTGTTTTCCGTTTCTTCTTAAAGTTATAAGAAATACAGCTTATGACAAATTGTCTTTCAGCCCTTCTTTTTATTCGAAAATTTTTATTTACCCCAACTCGTGATTCCCGTGGGTTCGGGCGTCACATATTCGATCCTAACAAGTGGTATCAGAGCGGGTTATTCATGAAAGTGCATTTTAAATCGAAAATTTTTAATGTTTTAAAATATTTGGAGATCTGATAGTGTTTCTAATCTGTTTTTATCTTGCGAAAGCATTCTGTGCTACAAAATCATTTTAAGAGTTTTTAAAACTCAATTTATAAAGATACGGGGAGTAATGTCTATTGAATTTCAGAGCAGTTTCTCGAAAGGAAATTGCAGCAATATCTCTTCTGACGAGCTGGCAGATTGCGCGAGATCTGTGGACGCCAAGATCTCTGGTTTTAGTTCAACTAAAACTTAGATAAAAATGGAAGAGATTCTGTAAATTGAATCCTCTATTACTCCTCTGATCTGAGTAGATGAGAACTTTCACAGTAGCACAAAATCTGGTTTTTCAAAACTCATATCATACATTCTTTTTTGAAAACCGTCTTCTCAAAATTATTTTCTTTTCGAAAAAATTACCCTGTGCTGCATTGAGGGGGAGTATTGTTTTAAATCTTTAAGGCAAAACAAGATTTCGTAATCCTTTTTGAGTCCCACAAAAAGGGGGACAAATAATTCAATGTGTTTACAGATCAGAATCTGAATTTTGAAAATACACAAAACCTGTTGATTATTTACTAACAGTTTAATTTAGATGTGCAGACATGACTTAGAGCCGAACCAGTTCTGATACTGTAGCTGAACCAGATCTGATACTGTAGTAGAACCAGATCTGAGAATAGGAAAATGCGATTTCGGAGGCCTAAAACGAAGGAATTTGTCCAAAAATAGAGGAGCTCATTGCGTAGGAGTGAGTTTTGCTTGTTGGATCATTTCGGAGGGGGTAGCACTGACCAGATCTAAATAATGGACATAAGCAGTCAAAGCTGACCAGATCTGACACTGTAGCAAAACGGAACGGAATTGAGCGGGAAAAGACACGAAGAGCTGGATCAGATCTGAAGAGAAGATTAGTTCAAGAGCTGGAGAATCTAAGAAGAACAGTTCAGATCTAAGCTAAGTTGCGTGGAGCATTGAAGCAGAAAAAAGGAATCAGATTTGTGCCAATATACAAACAGACTTGAACAGAGTCCAGTTCAGATCTGAAGGTTTGGAGCAAACGAAGCTGACGGGAAAATCAGTTTGAATAAGGAATTCGAACTGATGTATTGTCACATGGATTCACAAATAGATGAAGAGTATTTAATGAAGGAGCTTAAAGTCAATAAAGCCTGCAAACGCATTTAAAGACAAAGGACACAAGGTACAATTTGTCAGAATACTATTCCAACGGGAAGAAACTTGTGTCCAACGGATTGATTTGCATAGAGGCTATTTATACAAGAAAAACTGATGAAGAGGAGTGTTGTTGCTCAAACGAGAAGAAAAACAGAGAGGCGAAGCAGTCGACTATCAGATCTGAGGAGCTTATTGTAACAGTCGACTGCTGAGCTGTATTTAGCTTTCTAGAAGAACTTCCTAGTTGTGTGAGATTTTTATATTCGAGAGTTGAGTTTACACTGTAAAATATCACACACACAGAGATTCACTCACATAATAGCCGATAGATGATTAAATTGTTGAGTGAATCACAAACCAAAAACCAAATCTGAGTCTTGCACGAAGACGTTAAACTCTGTGTATGTAGCCTTTCTCACTGAGGCATAAAAAAAGTGATTGAGTGAACACAGTTGAGAGCTGGTGTAGATTCTAGGAGTTCAGATTTGGGCAGTCGATAAGTCCCAAATATGATCGGGTCCGCGGATCAAATCTTCTAGTGGATGCCTTCGAGATTTGGAAGAAGAGGAGACGTAGGATATTGAGATCCGAACTTTCAGAATCAAATCTGTTCGTTATTTACAGCTTTCTGCATTGCATATTTCATAAAATATGTTGGATGAGCTTTCGAATTTCATAGACCAGTTTGGGGTTTTTTTCCGCATGATCTTAATCATACCCAATCTGCTTCTCGGTGCAGAATCTTTCAAGAACATTGAGATATTATAGCTCAGTTTTTACAGACCAGATCTCGTGAGATCTGGTACCAGATTTGAGCGTCGCTCGGATCTGAAACCTTGCTGTTTTTCAAATAATTTTAAACAGGCATGGTTTTTGTTGCATATTCAATCCTAACAAGTGGTATCAGAGCGGGTTGTTCTTGAAAGTGCATTTTAAATCGAAAATTTTTAATGTTTTAAAATATTTGGAGCTCTGATAGTGTTTTCTAATCTGTTTTTATCTTGCGAAAGCTCTCTGTGCTACAAAATCATTTTAAGAGTTTTTAAAACTCATTTTATAAATATACGGGAAGTAATGTCTATTGGATTTGCAGAGCAGTTTCTTGAAAGGAAATTGCAGCAATATCTCTTCTGACGAGCTGAAAGATTGCGCGAGATCTATGGACGCCAAGATCTCTGGTTTTAGTTGAGCTAAAACTTAGAGAAAAATGGAAGAGATTATGTAAATTGAATCCTCTATTACTCCTCTGATCTGAGTATATGAGAACTTTCGCAGTAGCACAGAAACTGGTTTTTCAAAACTCATATCAGACATGCTTTTCTGAAAAACGTTTTCTCGAAATTATTTTCTTTTCGAAAATAAAATTACCCCGTGCTGCGTTGAGGGGGAGTCTTGTTTTAAATCTTGAAGAGAAAACAAGATTTTGTAATCCTTTTTGATTCCCACAAAAAGGGGGAGAAATAATTCAATGTGTTTACAGATCAGAATCTGAATTTTGAAAATACACAAAACCTGCTGATTATTTACTAACAGTTTAATTGAGATGTGCATATCTGACTTAGAGACGAACCTGACCTGATACGGTAGCTGAACCAGATCTGATACTGTATCGGAACGAGATCTGAGAATAGGAAATCGTGATTTCTGTCAGGCCTCGTGCTCTCAACAGAGTAAAATCATACAAACACACGCGGAAGCTATCAAAAAGCGGGTAAAATTTTCGCTTTTGGCCTGACGGTTTAAAACAATATAATTTAAAATAGTACGATACTCAAAATATATATCCCAGTTCACGAAACCGATCAAACAACAAATGGCTAAAAGCCATAACAATACAGTATAGCATACAAACACAAGTATCAGACTCCAATCACTGGATACAACAACTAAGCACACGGCATCCCCCTGGCTAACAGTACTGATACATAAATATATGCTATACGCTACTTGGATACTCTAACCACCTCCTGGGGCACCGCCAGCTGGGTTAAAACCACGACCAGCTGTAAAACCTGGGTTCCCTGAAAACAACACAAACAAGGAAAACAACGAAGCCCCAGAGGGACATGGGGTCAAACCCCAGTACGGAGAGCAACTGAAATAGCTAAAGAAAAGCATAAGATAAAATGCAGATGATATGCATGAGACAACGGATAACAGCTGAAGGCTACAACCAACAAGGGAGCCAAGGAACTCAAACATAGCTCTGGAAGATCTGCAACAAATCAGTGGCCACGGGGTGTGTTCAAAGTGTGGTAATGAGCCACTCACCTTGACACTACACCCGAATACTAGATGCATCAAACAACTCAACCTGCCGTTGCCTCGCCCATGAACTGTGGTAGTTAACCACTCGGCGCATGGCGGCTAACAGATCCCAGCAGGGAGATGAGAGTGCGGTATTGCTGCTCGCCCTCGCATCCTGGTAAGAAACAACAGCAATATACAAGATACGAAGCTGCAAGATACAATACACGAGGGATCTGAAAGAATGCGTGAACAATGCGTGTATGCACATCAATAAAACAGCTAGCATAAACACAAATGCTCAGAAAGCAACACACAGCCATGTTCACCGAAACATCCCAGCAGCCTCACATTAAATCTCACGCCAATTCCAAGCTACATCAAGCTCAAATCCGTACCTTATACTCTCTGTGCAACAATTACTACAAGCAAAGGTCCCGAGAAATCTGAATTTCAACCTGTCGAAGCACACAGGGCATAAATCACAGGGACGCTAATACACAGAAAGCACGCTGGGAGTTACACACACTCAACCAGCTATCATTCTACACAACAACTCAACAGGAAGCTCAATTCTAGGCTAGGAACAAGATTATCGAATAAACGAAGTTCTACCTGAACTACGAAATGCACGAGCTAAACCAGCCAGCAGCCTCACATTAAATCTCACGCCAATTCCAAGCTACATCAAGCTCAAATCCGTACCTTATACTCTCTGTGCAACAATTACTACAAGCAAAGGTCCCGAGAAATCTGAATTTCAACCTGTCGAAGCACACAGGGCATAAATCACAGGGACGCTAATACACAGAAAGCACGCTGGGAGTTACACACACTCAACCAGCTATCATTCTACACAACAACTCAACAGGAAGCTCAATTCTAGGCTAGGAACAAGATTATCGAATAAACGAAGTTCTACCTGAACTACGAAATGCACGAGCTAAACCAGCAACTTCGTGCTTCTGCTCCAGCCCACAACAGCCTCCAAATTAGGTATAGGGTGAAAGAGCTTTTTGAGAGGAGTCCAAAGCTACCTCGAACGCCCAAAACGAAGGTCGGAAACAACGGGAAATCGCCGTAGAAACTCACGGTGAACAATACTAGGGTTCGAAGAACAGAGGTCGACAATCGAGAGCATATTTCGTTAAGTATGGGATCTGGTATCTCAAATCGAAGACCAAGTCTTCCTATATATATATCTCGCAAGGCTGAAATCTTGTTAAAAACAAACCCACCGACAAAACAGACGACGCTCTACCAAAATCCCCAAAAGCTGGACAACCCAACGACTGGATGCTCCACAAACCAAAAGCTGGTACCAGACGTTGCATGAAAACGCTGCGTTCCAACTTACGTAAACGACATCGCACAGACCCAACAACTGGTCGCTAACCCCTCGTCTGGATTCCTTAGCGCTAACCAAAAACGACGACGCACCACCTACGTCATACAGACGCTAGCTCTCGCGCAAAATAACCAGACGCAAGCTACAGTAGAGTTGACCATCGTTGACCTCTGTTCTCAGCTGGACAACCAGACGACACACATGCGAACAAATCTCTCGCAGCTGGTACCAGGCGCAACACTCAAAACGGCGTCGCACCAACTTATCAAAACGCTATCGTTTTGCCCTCAACAAACAAGATAAAGCAGCAGCTGGATACAAACACGCTACCAGACTTCAATAAAACACAATGCGTCCAGATTTCATAAAAACGACGGCGTATCGAATTCTCGTGCTACCAATTAAATGTTGTGACTGGATTCACCACCGACCAGCTCTCACCACAAAACCAGATCTCACAACCAGATATCTACTCAAAAATACGAAAACTTTCGGAATTGCTTAAAATGTGAAATCAGACCCGAAAATACCAACCAAACTTCCTAAACAGAGATCTGAACCACCAGAAATCTCAAAAATCCGATTAATCCAACAATTAATCTTAATTAACTTTTCAGGTCTCACAATTTCGGAGGCCTAACGAAGGAATTTGGCCAAAAACATAGGAGCTCACTGCGTAGGAGTGAGTTTTGCTCGTTGGATCGTTTCGGAGGGGGTAGCACTGACCAGATATGAATGATGCACATAAGCATTCAAAGCTGACAGATCTGACACTGTAGCAAACCGAATCGTAAGTGAGCGGGAAAAGATACAAAGAGCTGGATCAGATCTAAAGAGAAGATTAGTTCAAGAGCTGGAGAATCTAAGAAGAACAGTTCAGATCTGAGCTAAGTTGCGTGGAGCATTGAAGCAGAACAAAGGAATCAGATCTATGCCAATATACAAATAGACTTGAACAGAGTCCAATTCAGATCTGAAGGTTTGGAGCAAACAAAGCTGATGGGAAAATCAGTTTGAATAAGGAATTCAAACTGACGTATTGTCACATCGATTCACAAAGAGATTAAGAGAATTTAATGAAGGATCTTAAAGTCAATAAAGCCTGCAAACGCATTTAAAGACAAAGGACACAGGGTACAATTTTTCAGAATACTTTTCCAACGGGAAGAAACTTGTGTCCAACGGATTGATTTGCACAGAGGCTATTTATACAAGAAAAACTGATGAAGAGGAGTGTTGTTGCTCAAACAGGAAGAAAAACAGAGAGGCGAAGCAGTCGACTATCAGATCTGAGAAGCTTATTGTAACAGTCGACTGCTGAGCTGTATTTAGCTTTCTAGAAGCACTTCCTAGTTGTGTGATATTTTTATATTCGAGAGTTGAGCTTACACTGTAAAATCTCACACACATAGAGATTCACTCACATAATAGCCGAGAGATGATTAGAATAGTTGAGTGAATCACAAACCAATCACCAAATCTAAGTCTTGCACGAAGACGTTAAACAATGTGTATGTAGCCTTTCTCACTGAGGCATAAAAAAAGTGATAGAGTGAACACAGCCGAGAGCTGGTGTAGATTCTAGGAGTTCAGATTTGGGCAGTGGATAAGTCCCAAATCTGATCGGGTCCGCGGCTCAAATCTTCTAGTGGATGCCTTCCAGATTTGGAAGAAGGTGAGACGTAGGATATTGAGATCCGAACTTCCCAAATCAAATATGTTCGTTATTTACAGCTTTCTACATTGCATATTTCATAAAATCTGTTTGATGAGCTTTCGAATTTCAGAGACCAGGTTGGGTTTTTTTTCCGCATGATCTTAATCATACCCAATCTGCTTCTCGGTGCAGAATCTTTCAAAAACATTGAGCTATTACAGCTCAGTTTTTTCAGACCAGATTTGAGCGTCGCTCGGATATGAAACCTTGCTATTTTTCAAATAATTTTAAACAGGCATGGTTTTTGTTGCATATTCGTTCCTAACAAGTGGTATCAGAGCGGGTTGTTCTTGAAAATGCATTTTAAATCGAAAGTTTTTAATGTTTTTAAATATTTGGAGCTCAGATAGTCTTTTCTAATCTGTTTTTATCTTGCGAAAGCTCTCTGTGCTACAAAATCATTTTAAGAGTTTTTAAAACTCATTTTATACAGATACGGGGAGTAATGTCTATTGAATTGCAGAGCAGTTTCTTGTTAAATCGAAAGTTTTTAATGTTTTTAAATATTTGGAGCTCAGATAGTCTTTTCTAATCTGTTTTTATCTTGCGAAAGCTCTCTGTGCTACAAAATCATTTTAAGAGTTTTTAAAACTCATTTTATACAGATACGGGGAGTAATGTCTATTGAATTGCAGAGCAGTTTCTTGAAAGGAAATTGCAACAATATCTCTTCTGACGAGCTGAAAGAATGCGCGAGATCTGTGGACGCCAAGATCTCTGGTTTTAGTTGAGCTAAAACTTAGACAAAAATGGAAGAGATTCTGCAAATTGAATCCTCTATTACTCCTCTGATCTGAGTAGATGAGAACTTTCGCAGTAGCACAAAATCTGGTTTTTCAAAACTCATATCATACAGATTTTCTGAAAACTGTCTTCTCGAAATTATTTTCTTTTCGAAAATAAATTACCCCATGCTGCGTCGAGGGGGAGTCTTGTTTTAAATCTAGAAGGGAAAACAAGATTTCGTAATCCTTTTTGATTCCCACAAAAAGGGGGTGAAATAATTCAAAACATAAACATTCGTGCATATGTTTATTCAGGTTTTGTGTAAATAAAAAGTGGGGGATTGTTGGATCCGTGTTTACAGATCAGAATATGAATTTTGAAATACACAAAACCTGCTGATTATTTACTAACAGTTCAATTCAGATGTGCAAATATGACTTAGAGACGAACCAGATCTGATATTGTAGCTGAACCAGATCTTATACTTTAGTGGAACCAGATCTGAGAATAGGAAAACACGATTTCGGAGGCCTAAGCGAAAGAATTTGGCCAAAAACAGAGGAGCTCACTACGTAGAAGTGAGTTTTGCTCGTTGGATCGTTTCGGAGGGGGTAGCACTGACCAAGTTAATAATGCACATAAGCAGTCAAAGCTGACCAGATCTGACACTATAGCAAACCGGATCGGAAGTGAGCGGGAAAAGACACGAAGAGCTGGATCAGATCTGAAGAGAAGATTAGTTCAAGAGCTGGAGAATCTAAGAAGAACAGTTCAGATCTGAGCTAAGTTGCGTGGAGCATTGAAGCAGAACAAAGGAATCAGATATGTGCCAATATACAAATAGACTTGAAAAGAGTCCAATTCAGATCTGAAGGTTTGGAGCAAACGAAGCTGACGGGAAAATCAGTTTGAATAAGGAAATTCAAACTGATGTATTGTCACATCGATTCACAAAGAGAGCATTTAATGAAGGAGCTTAAATTCAATAAAGCATTTAAAGACAAAGGACACAAGGTACAATTTGTCAGAATACTTTTCCCACGAGAAGAAACTTGTGTCCAACGGATTGATTTGCACAGAGGCTATTTATACAAGAAAAACTGATGAAGAGGAGTGTTGTTGCTCAAACGGGAAGAAAAACAGAGAGGCGAAGCAGTCGACTATCAGATCTGAGGAGCTTATGTAACAGTCGACTGCTGCGCTGTATTTAGCTTTCTAGAAGAACTTCCTAGTTGTGTGAGATTTTTATATTCGAGAGTTGAGCTTACACTTTAAAATCTCACACACACAGAGATTAACTCACATAATAGTCGAGAGATGATTAGAATAGTTGAGTGAATCACAAACCAAACACCAAATCTGAGTCTTGCACGAAGACGTTAAACTCTGTGTATGTAGCATTTCTCACTGAGGCATAAAAAAAGTGATTGAGTGAACACAGCTGAGAGCTGGTGTAGATTCTAGGACTTCAGATTAGGGCAGTGGATAGGTCCTAAATCTGATCGGGTACGCTGATTAAATCTTCTAATGGATGCCTTCCAGATTTGGAAGAAGGGGAGACGTAGGAATTGAGATCCGAATTCAGAAACAAATCTGTTCGTTTTTTACAGCTTTCTGCATTGCATATTTCATAAAATCTGGTTGATGAGCTTTCGAATTTCAGAGACCAGTTTGGGGTTGTTTTCCGCATGATCTTAATCATACCCAATCTGCTTCTCGGTGCAGAATCTTTCAAGAACATTGAGCTATTACAGCTCCGTTTTTACAGACAGATCTCGTGAGATCTGTGTTAAGATAAAATTTATTAGTTTTGGTGATAACAGAATAAGACAAGTTCTAAATTAAAGATATCAGATTCTGGTATTGATTCAGACGTTGAACTTATGAGCTACGTATTTGGAGCAAAGTATATTCAGATGTTGAATCGAATAATTAGTTATTGTGTTGAATTATCTCAGTCATAAAGATTTCATATGTTGATATTACGGGATATCAGATTCTGGTATTGATTCAGACGTTGGGTATTTACTTCAATAGTGAACATATTCAGATGTTGCTTCGATATCAGACGCAACTATTCGAGTGTTAGCATAATCTTAGCAGACAGCAAAACTACGTCGTTTGGATAAGTTGAGACGACAGCGTTTGGTTTAGTGCTAGGATTCAGATGTTGTGTCTCTTAGCGTATTCAGTCGTTGGTTAGCATTCAGCTTTTGAATATCTCAGACGTTGAAGCTTTCAGTCATTACAACCAGCTGTTGCGAAGTATTCAGAAATATCATATTCGTAAATTTACAAAAACGAGGATAATTCAGATGTCAAGACAGTCTCTCAGTAGTTGCAGTCAGATGTTACAAAGCACTCAGCTGTTGGAAAAGACGTTGAAGCTTTCAGTCATTACAACCAGCTGTTGCGAAGTATTCAGAAATATCATATTCGTAAATTTACAAAAACGAGGATAATTCAGATGTCAAGACAGTCTCTCAGTAGTTGCAGTCAGATGTTACAAAGCACCCAGCTGTTGGAAATATTCAAGCATCTTTATCTATTCAGCTGCATCTACACAAACAACGATGAGAGAAATTAAGGGATCATATTCAGGCGCAAACGTCGTTTCGATTCAAGCGCTATCAATGTTTAAATTGGAAAGAATCAATGGTGAAGATTGAATCGTACATATGCCTGGAATTGAAGAAACAATGTCAGAGCTATTTTTGGTAAATAGTACACAATATATAGAGGACGTTTTATCGTGTTTGCACAAATATGGAAAGACGATAATTTGGCTCTGATAAAGCACAGATTACCATTGTAGTGGAGCAGAATATGCGATGGACATATATTCAAAAGGATTGTATTTCCTTAGGTGAAAGTTAATGACCGTTGTGGACGAAGAGTATAAATTGCTGGATTTTGAATTGAAGAAGCTCTCGCTTGCTCTCTCGCTCTCGGACTTAAACTCGCAAATCGTTCTCTTCATTCAGCACAATTTCTGTCTTCATCACCATCTGGGATTTAAAAATAAGCTCTCAATCGAAAACATTCTAAGTCCCAAATACACAATCTCGAAGAACATCATCCTTTGATCTACACAGATTCTACCTTTGAGATTTCATCTTCTGGTTCACTTTTGTGAATCAAGTTTCAATGTTAGAAACCAGAAGATTTACAGCACTCAAAAATTATTTGTATTCCACTGTTGTTATTTATTTGAGTCTGTAACAAACGTGCTACACATAGTAGTTTGATAAAAATACTAAGTGTTGTATTCAGCAGTTGCATCTGCTTGATTGTTGATTGGAGTTGCTAGGAGTTCACCTAGAGCGAGGCTCAGTGACTGGGTGGTTACAGAGGCTGTAAACATCAAATCTTCTAGTGGAACCTTCCTGAAAAGGAAGAAGGGGAGACGTAGGATATTGACATCCGAACTTCCATAAACAAACTCTTGACCTTGAACTTTTACTATTGCATTTACTTATTGCTTTAACTGTTCACTGATTGATTGGCTTATTTCCGCACATTTACTGTTAACCAAGAAATCATCGATTACTGATATACCTTAAATCTGGTAACTCGGATTTAAGTTAAGCGGGTGCTTGTAAAAATTGTTTTAAAGGTTTCGAAAATTTAAAAATACCAAGGGGTTCATTCAACCCCCCCCTTTCTGAACTCCTAGGCCTGTATTTCGAGCCATATTGATCCTATCAATCTAGATTTGATCGTCGCTCGGATCTGAAACCTTGCTGTTTTTCAAATAATTTTAAACATGCATGGTTTTTGTTGCATATTCGATCCTAACAAGTGGTATCAGAGCGGGTTGTTCTTGAAAGTGCATTTTAAATCGAAAATTTTTAATGTTTTAAAATATTTGGAGCTCTGATAGTGTTTTCTAATCTGTTTTTATCTTGCGAAAGATTTCTGTGCTACAAAATCATTTTAAGAGTTTTTAAAACTCATTTTATAAAGATACGGGGAGTAATGTCTATTGAATTGCAGAGCAGTTTCTCGAAAGGAAATTGCATCAATATCTCTTCTGACGAGCTGACAGATTGCGCGAGATCTGTGGTCGCCAAGATCTCTGGTTTTAGTTGAGCTAAAACTTAGAGAAGAATGGAAGATATTATGTAAATTGAATCCTCTATTACTCCTCTGATCTGAGTAGATGAGAACTTTCGCAGTAGCACAAAATCTGGTTTTACAAAACTCATATCATACAAGCTTTTTTGAAAACTGTCTTCTCGAAATTATTTCTTTTCGAAAATAAAATTGCCCCGTGCTGCGTTGAGGGGGAGTCTTGTTTTATCTTGAAGGGAAAACAAGATTTCGTAATCCTTTTTGATTCCCACAAAAAGGGGGAGAAATAATTCAATGTGTTTAGAGATCAGAATCTGAATTTTGAAAATACACAAAACCTGATGATTATTTACTAACAGTTTAATTGATATGTGCATATATGACTTAGAGAAGAACCATATCTGATACTATAGCTGAACCAGATCTGATACAGTAGCGGAACCAGATCTGAGAATAGGAAAACGTGATTTCGGAGGCCTAAACGAAGGAATTTGGCCAAAAACAGAGGAGATCATTGCGTAGGAGTGAGTTTGCTCGTTTGATCGTTTCGAAGGGGGTAGCACTGACCAGATCTGAATAATGCACATAAGCAGTCAAAGCTGACCAGATATGACACTCTAGCAAACCGGATCGAAAGTGAGCGGGAAAAGACACGAAGAGCTGGATCAGATCTGAAGAGAAGATTAGTTCAAGAGCTGGAGAATCTAAGAAGAACAGTTCAGATCTGAGATAAGTTGCGTGGAGCATTGAAGCAGAACAAAGGAATCAGATCTGTGCCAATATACAAACAGACTTGAACAGAGTCCAATTAAGATCTGAAGGTTTGGAGCAAACGAAGCTGACGGGAAAATCAGTTTGAATAAGGAAATTCAAACTGATGTATTGTCACATCGATTCACAAAGAGACTAAGAGAATTTAATAAGGATCTTAAAGTCAACAAATCCTGCAAAAGCATTTAAAGACAAAGGACACAAGGTACAATTTGTCAGAATACTTTTGCAACGGTAAGAAACTTGTGTCCAACGGATTGATTTGCACAGAGGCTATTTATACAAGAAAAACTGATGAAGAGGAGTGTTGTTGCTCAAACGGGAAGAAAAATAGAGAGGCGAAGCAGTCGACTATCAGATCTGAGGAGCATATTGTAACAGTCAACTGCTGAGCTGTATTTAGCTTTCTAGAAGCACTTCCTAGTTGTGTAAGATTTTTATATTCGAGAGTTGAGCTTACACTGTAAAATCTCACACACACAGAGATTTACTCACATAATAGCTGATAGATGATTAAAATAGTTGAGTGAATCACAAACCAAACACCAAATCTGAGTCTTGCAAGAAGACGTTAAACTCTGTGTATGTAGCCTTTCTCACCGAGGCATAAAAAAAGTGATTGAGTGAACACAGCTGAGAGCTGGTGTAGATTCTAGGAGTTTAGATTTGGGCAATGGATAAGTCCCAAATTTGATCGGGTCCGCGGATCAAATATTCTAGTGGATGCCTTCCAGATTTGGAAGAAGGGGAGATGTAGGATATTGAGATCCGAACTTCCAGAATCAAATCTGTTCGTTATTTACAGATTTCTGCATTGCATATTTCATAAAATTTGTTGGATGAGCTTTCGAATTTCAGAGACCAGTTTGGGTTGTTTTCCGCATGATCTTAATCATACCCAATCTGCTTCTCGGTGCAGAATCTTTCAAGAACATTGAGCTATTACAACTCCGTTTTTACAGACCAGATCTAGTGAGATATGGTACCATATTTGAGCGTCACTCGGGTCTGAAACCTTGCTGTTTTTCAAATAATTTTAAACAGGCATGGTTTTTGTTGCATATTCGATCCTAACAAGTGGTATCAGAGCGGGTTGTTCTTGAATGTGCATTTTAAATCGAAACTTCTTAATGTTTTAAAATATTTGGAGCTCTGATAGTGTTTTCTAATCTGTTTTTATCTTGCGAAAGCTCTTTGTGCTACAAAATCATTTTAAGAGTATTTAAAACTCATTTTATAAAGATACGGGGAGTAATGTCTATTGAATTGAAGAGCAGTTTCTCGAAAGGAAATTGCAGCAATATCTCTTCTGACGAGCTGACAGATTGCGCGAGATCTGTGGACGCCAAGATCTCTGGTTTTAGTTGAGCTAAAACTTAGTGAAAAATGGAAGAGATTCTGTAAATTGAATCCTCTATTACTCCTCTGATCTGAGTAGATGAGAACTTTCGCAGTAGCACAAAATCTGGTTTTTCAAAACTCATATCATACATGCTTTTTTGAAAACTGTCTTCTCGAAATTATTTTATTTTCGAAAATAAAATTACCCCGTGCTGCGTTGAGGGGGAGTCTTGTTTTAAATCTTGAATGGAAAACAAGATTTCGTAATCCTTTTTGACTCCCACAAAAAGGGGGAGAAATAATTCAATGTGTTTACAGATCAGAATCTGAATTTTGAAAATACACAAAACCTGCTGATTATTTACTAACAGTTTAATTGAGATGTGCATATCTGACTTAGAGATGAACAAGATCTGATACTGTAGCTGAACCAGATCTGATACTGTAGCGGAATCAGATCTAAGAATAGGAAAACGTGATTTCGGAGGCCTAAACGAAGGAATTTGGCCAAAAACAGAGGAGCTCACTGCGTAGGAGTAAGTTTTGCTCGGTGGATTGTTTCCGAGGGGGTAGCACTGACCATATCTGAATAATGCACATAAGCAGTCAAAGTTGACCAGATCTGACACTATAGCAAACCGGATCGAAAGTGAGCGGGAAAAGACACGAAGAGCTGGATCAGATATGAAGAGAAGATTAGTTCAAGAGCTGGAGAATCTAAGAAGAACAATTCAGATCTGAGCTAAGTTGCGTGGAGCATTGAAGCAGAACAAAAGAATCAGATCTGAGTCAATATACAAACAGACTTGAACAGATTCCAATTCAGATCTGAAGGTTTGGAGCAAACGAAGCTGACGGGAAAATCAGTTTGAATAAGAAAATTCAAACTGATGTATTGTCACATCGATTCACAAAGAGACGAAGAGCATTTAATGAAGTGAAGGTTTGGAGCAAAACGAAGCTGACGGGAAAATCGAGTTTGAATAAAGAAAATTCAAACTGATGTATTGTCACATCGATTCACAAAGAGACGAAGAGCATTTAATGAAGGAGCTTAAAGTCAATAAAGCATTTAAAGACAAAGGACACAAGGTACAATTTGTCAGAATACTTTTCCCACTGGAAGAAACTTGTGTCCAACGGATTGATTTGCACAGAGACTATTTATACAAGAAAAACTGATGAAGAGGAGTGTCGTTGCTCAAACGGGAAGAAAAACAGAGAGGAGAAGCAGTCGACTATCAGATCTGAGGAGTTTATGTAACAGTCGACTGCTGAGCTGTATTTAACTTTCTAGAAGCACTTCCTAGTTGTGTGAGATTTTTATATTCGAGAGTTGAGCTTACATTGTAAAATCTCACACACTCAGAGATTAACTCACATAATAGCCGATAGATGATTAGAATAGTTGAGTGAATCACAAACCAAACACCAAATCTGAGTCTTGCACGAAGACGTTAAACTCTGTGTATGTAGCCTTTCTCACTGAGGCATAAAAAAAGTGATTGAGTGAACACAACTGAGAGCTGGTGTAGATTCTAGGACTTCAGATTTGGGCAGTGGATAGGTCCTAAATCTGATCGGGTCCGCGGATAAAATCTTCTAGTGGATGCCTTCCAGATTTGGAAGATGGGGAGACGTAGGAATTGAGATCCGAACTTTCAGAAATAAATCTGTTCGTTATTTACAGCTTTCTGCATTGCATATTTCATAAAATCTGGTTGATGAGCTTTCGAATTTCAGAGACCAGTTTGGGGTTGTTTTCCGCATGATCCTAATCATACCCAATCTGCTTCTCGGTGCAGAATTAATAACATTGAGCTATTACAGCTCAGTGTTTACAGAGCAGATTGTTAGAGTAGATGCCCAACTAGCCAACTTGTGGCGTGTGGGTTTTATAGACTCTTGTACAAACAGTCTTTATATATGATATTAGCATTTACTTATATGGCATTCTTTACTTTCATTATGTGTGTAATGATTTACAATTACGTTGAGTAAAGACCTAGAATACACCTAAGTGTATGTTAGATGTGATAGTGGGTATGACGGCTATCATGAAACACATCTAATAGTCGCTGTGTATTCTGAACATGTTCCTAGTCGATTGGGCCGTCAAAATGAGGATAAGGCCGCCCGAGTACGAGATTAGTATCTGCGATGCAAAGTACCATGTTTCATTGGTAGGGAACATTGTGATGTTCTGAGCATGCAGATAGATAGTGACCTGGCGATCTATCGAACTACCCTCGTTCAGACTTTCCAAGTGGTTACCATTTGTCGAGTGGA
>KV018672.1:89991-100831 GCA_001598015.1 Dorcoceras hygrometricum
GTTCGTGCTGATCTTGTCAGTCCTTCTAGTGCAGGCTGACGAAGGAGTCTCGTTTCTGGTCGTGGACCGGATTGGCGATTTCTACCGCAATCTACCGAGAAGAGCCGACGTTATTGTAACTACGGTTGGAGCCAGGCACAAGTGCCAGCAAGGTAGTGGTTTTGAACCCCCTATGTATGTCGATAACTGTTATTGATTTTTTGTATTGATCGTCTCCCGGCTGTTTAATCTATGTTCTTCCGCTGCCTCGCCGGGGGGCGGTTCCGGATCCACAACACAGATCTCGTGAGATCTGGTACCAGATTTGAGCGTCGCTCAGATCTGAAACCTTGCTGTTTTTCAAATAATTTTAAACAGGCATGATTTTGTTGCATATTCGATCCTAACAGTGTCCACTTCAGCTTACGGTGCCCACTTCAGTTTACGAAAAACATCTTACTACTTAAGTAGGGGGAAAAACATCTTATGACTTAAGCAAGGGGGAACACACAGCTTACGGCTTAAGTAGGGGGAAACAACTTATCTCAATACAGTTTACGGGACACAGCTTACAACCTCAATACAGTTTACGAGACATAGTGTACGACCCAAGCTTACTGAATCCAACTTATGACCACAATACAGTTTATGAGACACAGCTTACGGCCCAAGCTTACTGAATCCAGCTTACGACCCAAGCTTACTGAATCCAGCTTATGACCTCAATATAGTTTACGAGACACAGCTTATGACCCAAGCTTACTGAATCCAATTTACGACCTCAATACAACTTACGACCTAAGTAGGGATTGAAATATAGCTGGGGCAAAAATTCAAGCCACATCCGACCTCTGGCCCTTGTTCCTCAATATCAACATGTTGGCGCAGCGGCGGATCCGGATCCCGCTCCCGGGGTGCAGCTGAAGAATTAAAAAATTGGAGCCCGCGAATGGTCAATACACCTATACAATAATTAAAAAATTCATAGAATGTTTAGAATATACCTTACTGGCGTCTAGGCGCTGGCTCCGACCAATTCCACGGGAAAATTGGAACTTCAACGGTTGAACAGCTACGGCCTCCTAATCCGGTCCAGACCAGAATCTCAATTCCTTCGTTGTTTTGCACTATAAAACCAACGAAAGTTTCACGGACGGAATCTCCTCGCCGAGATGGTCGGAATAAATTCCGACGGCGACGATGGGCGGCGGCTAGGGAGGAGAGGAAGGGAGAAATATTTGCTGAATAGCTTTTGATGTGTCTCAAATGAATACCCCAGGGCCCCTATTTATAGATTTTTCATGGGTCTTAGACCAAGTTAATGGGCTTGGGTTGGGCCCAGGCCCAGGTGTACATTGGTTTCAAGTTCATCGTTGTGGCTTCATCATAATCCCGATCGACGATCAGATCGGACCAATCTACACAGTTTACAAAACTGAGCATTATGATGTGAAAACAATTTTCAGACCACCTAATCCAAATAGCAGTTAGGCCCCTATAAGCTTTAAGGATAGTCATACTAGTCCAAGCTTAATGAAACTGCATTTCCACCCTATTTAATTTTAGGAAGTCACACTTCCATCCTTCCTCCTACTATACTCAACAAATTGAGCTTAATTTCCATACGAGAATTGAGAAATCAGTACTTGTGTTGTGAGGAATCAGATTTCAAGATTTGTGATTAATCAGATTTTTGGGATTAGATTATGTGAGGCTCTCTGCTCACAATTATTCTTCTAATCTCATCTTATGGGCGTTTAATTAGCGTATAATTAAACCAACGAGTTTAAGTAGTGAAATCTAGTAATTTGTTTTTAAAAATTTGGTCCCCAAAAACTGGTCATTGGTAACAGAACAGAACTATGTTTGTGTTCCAAAAACTTTTTATTTATAAACAGAACAAAACAATACAACGGTTCTTGCATGTTATGTTTATCAATACAAGATCTGACCACTAGTCACAAAACCAGATTTCATCAAACACTAACGCTAACTATTTCAAGACTATGCTAGCAGCAGATCTCTAGAAGTTCTTCTTATTTGTTGCCCAATCTATTCAACTCTCTTCTACCTGTTGTCATGCACACATACAAAACAAGACAACAGTCGGATAAACTCCGGTGAGAAACCATCTCAGTATAAAAAATAGGTATATGCAATAGAATAACTAAATGCATAACAACATATATCAATGCTAAAATGCAATGAATCTATCTCAATTCTTCGTCTCAGAATTGATTCCATTTCACCTCAACGCCATCAAGATTCGTATCCGATCTTCACATGGATATCCATCTATCGAAGTTAACTCCAACTTAGAAAATCTGGTCACCTCAGTCCTGGGAATTAGAATCAATTCATATTCGCTTCGTGTTATGCAATATCATGCAAACATAAAAGATCCACTACCTGTGATGGATCGACTCATACAACTCCAGTTCTAAATCAAGAACAATAACAACAGAGTATGTGATTTCATCGGGATAACTCAAGAAATATCATTCTCGAGTACTCTAATCCCTGACTCTAACTGTCAAATTATACCTTCATTACTTCTCTGTTCTGAGATACTTCAATTCTCACTTATAAAATCTCGTCACAAGAATTCCCAAAGATATGCACAGAATTCACTTCATGATATCTCCAGCCAAAGTTACTAGGATTCGAATTCAATCTTATTTATAGGAACATATCTCTGTTGTCTGCAGCATTTCCAATGTGTTCAATTCGAATTCCACGTGTCATGCTGAGTATTTATCTATCAAAATAAGATAAACTCCCACCGCTTTGAACACCAGATTCTTCACGCTTATAACGTATCAACTGTTCTTCTCGATAATCAAATGTTATAGAGTAATTCTTGCGACTGATACTAACAATTCTCACGACTGGATAATCAAACGTTATAGTTGTAGTGATATCCAGTCGCAACATAACCAGATTTCACAACCACAACCAGACGTCATAATAACCAATCATAACAACCACTTGCTGTTTTTCTTTAATGTCAAAACAACGCCGTGACAACTAATCCAAACGACGTCGCAACATACCAACGACTGATTCCAGATCTGTACTGAAAGAACCCAACAGCTGGTCACAATGAAGTAGCTCAACGACTGGTCCCGCTAACT
The DNA here is from genome assembly GCA_001598015.1 of Dorcoceras hygrometricum. NCBI lineage: Eukaryota > Viridiplantae > Streptophyta > Magnoliopsida > Lamiales > Gesneriaceae > Dorcoceras > Dorcoceras hygrometricum. The sequence continues at coordinate 93,105 of KV018672.1, forward strand.
AATTCCAACGGTGTCGTATTGAGGTTCCTGTTTCATAAATCAAAACGACGTCGCGTTGCATACGTCATCCTTTCTGTTATCAGCTGGTGAACAGTGTCTCATTCAAAAACGCTGCGTTTTAATTTTCCTAAAACGATGTCGCTTCTTATCAGTCGACTGGTTTTTTGAACCAGCAGCTGGTCATCCAGTCGCAAGCAGATTCCTCACAATGCAACGACTGGTTTGTGCCCAATACCAGCAGTCAACTTCGAGAGGTTGACCAACACGTGTCGCTTTCCTGTTAACTTTTGCACCCGCACCAAAGCTTATACCAGACTTCTCTTTTGAAAGCGAAATGACGTCGCTCATGTAAAACCAGCGATCACTCTTACTAATATCATTGACTAGCATTGACGTCTGGATTCCGCTATGCCAGATTTCTCCCGTTAACGCAACTACTGGTTTTCTTAAAAAGATAGCGTATTACACTTATGTTATCAACGACTGGTAAGATTCTACCAGCTTTCTCCAAAACGACCACGTTTCATTATATGGTCGCGACCACTTACGCAACGCACCAGACTTCACCAAAACGGCAGCGTTTCTCTTCTAAACACTTGGAAAAACAGATTCCTCCCGAAATTCATCAATTAAACTCCGAATCTCAACCAGATTTCACCTGGAAGAATTTCAATTCGAAGCATAACATTTCCAGAAGAAATCCGAGAATCCTCAACCAGACTTCATCAAAATCTGGCGTCCAGAAATTTGAATTTACTTAATCGCTACATAATAATCTCAGGCATTACATTTCTCCCCCTCTAAAATCGGAGTTCGTCCTTGAACTCATCAGCAGTCTCGATATGCGCATAAGAATAATGAGATAATAGAATCTGAATAAGAACTAACCTCATTGGAAAAGATAGGGGAATCGTTGTTTCATATATTCCTCAACTTCCCATGTATCTTCTTCAACTCCATGTCGATTCCATTGAATCTTCACCAATGGAATAATCTTTGTTCGGAGTTGTTTTTATTTTCGATCAAGAATCTGTATCGGTTGTTCAAAATAGCTCAAAGTTTCATCGAGTTCAGCTTCTTCGGCAGGAATAACATGAGATACATCAGGCAGATATTTCCTTAGCATAGATACATGAAAGACATCATGTATACCAGCAAGAGATGGAGGTAATGCCAGTCGATAAGCGAGATCGCCTATTTTCTCAAGAATTTCATAAGGACCAATGAATCTCGGAGACAATTTCCCTCATTTACCAAATCTGATTGTACCTCTGAAAGGAGATATTTTCAAAAATACCTTGTCCCCTGTTTCAAAACACAAAGGTCTACGTCAGGTATTTGCATATCTGCCTGTCTCTGTTGCGCTGTTCTCATTTTCTGCTGAATCAACTTCACTTTCTCAGTCATTTCTCTAATCAAATCTGGTCCCAATTCAGGTACCTCCGAGACATCATCCCAATATAATGGTGAACGACATTCCTTCCATACAATGCTTCAAACGGAGCCATTTCGATACTGGTTTAGCTGTTGTTGTATGAAAATTCCACCAATGGTAATGAATCTTGCCATGAAATACCAAAATTCAATACTACTGCTCTAAGCATATCCTCAAGAGTATGAATTGTTCTTTCATATTGCCCATCGGTTTGAGGATGATACGCAGTGCTCAAATACAATTTTGTACCCAGAGCTTGTTGCAAGCTACTCCAAAAGTGTGAAGTAAATCTTGGATCTCTATCAGATACAATCGATTTTGGTATACCATGAAGTCTGACTACTTCTTTAATGTAAAGATCTGCCATTTGATCATGTCGATAAGTCATTCGATACGGAATAAAACAAGCAGATTTTGTTAACCTATCGATAATTACCCAAATAGCATCGCAACCTCGGGATGATTTTGGTAACTTCGTTACAAAGTCCATAGAAATGTGATCCCATTTCCATTCAGGAACTGACAGACATTGTAATAACCCAGCAGGTTTCTTCCTTTCAGCTTTCACCTGTTGGCAATTCAAGCACTTCGAGACAAAATTAGTCACATCAGACTTCATTTGTTTCCACCAGTACTGTTTCTTTAGATCATTGTACATCTTTCTACCTCCGGGATGCACACTGAATCTACTTCTATGGGCTTCATTCAAAATCTGGTGTTTCAATTATATAACATCTGGAACAACAAGTCTGTTATTCACATATAGTACATCATTAGAACCTAATCGATATTCCGATTGATGTCCAGATTTAATCATCTCAATAGATTTCTGTATACTCAAATCCTTCTTCTGTGCCTCTTTAATTCGAATTAACAATTTAGGTTCAGCACTTATAGTACAAAGTCTCATCGGTCTTCTTTCCGTTTCAAATAAATATCCAGAAGTACAGCAATTTTCTATTAAACTAGATACACCCATCGTAGTTAAGGACAACGCACATACTTTTCTACTCAGGGCATCGGCTGCTGCATTGGATTTCCCGGGATAGTATTTGATTTCGCAATCAAAATCTTTCAATAAATCCAGCCACCTTCGTTGCCTCATATTCAATTCAGACTACGAAAACAGATACTTCAGACTCTTGTGATCAGAGAAGATTTCAAATTTCTCACCATAAAGGTAATGTCGCCATATATTTAGTGCAAACACGATGGCTGCCAATTCAAGATCATGAATTGGATATCGGATCTCATGTGGCTTTATCTGTCTCGAGTCGTATGCAATCACATGTCCTTGTTGCATCAAAACACACCCCAATACTTGGTGAGAATCATCGCAATACACTACAAAATCACCAGTACCTGAAGGAATTTTCAAAACTGGTGCTGTAGTTAACCTCTTCTTTAATTCGAGAAAACTATTTTCACAAGCCTCTGACCAAATAAACGGTGCATTTTTCTGTGTCAAGTGAGTAATAGGCTTCGCAATACTCGAAAAATCCTAGATAAACCGTCGGTAATACCCCGCAAGACCCATAAAGCTTCGAATTTCTGGTACAGATGTTGGTCTAGGCCAATTAATCACAGCTTCTATCTTACTTGGATCAACTGAAATACCATCTTCTGAAATAATATGACCAAGAAATACCACTTTTTGCAACCAAAATTCACATTTCGATAGTTTAGCATACAATTTCTCATCTCTTAGAGTTTGCAAAACAGTTATGAGATGGTTAGCATGATCACACACATTCTTTGAATAAATCAGAATATCATCAATAAATATAATCATGAAATCATCAAGATATTTCTGAAATACCCTGTTCATCAAACTCATAAACACTGCCGGAGCATTGTCAATCCAAACGGCATAACGATGAACTCATAGTGACCATACCTCGTTCGAAATGCAGTTTTCGATATGTCCTCATCTCTTACTCTCAATTGATGATATCCGGATCTCAAGTCAATCTTTGAATATACTGACGAACCCTGCAATTGATCAAATAAATAATCTATTCGCGGTAAATGATATTTATTCTTTACCGTTGCTTTATTCAATTGCCGGTAGTCAATACATAATCTCATTGATCCATCTTTATTGCGTACAAATAATACCGGAGCGCCCCAAGGGGAAACACTTGGTCTAATGTACCCTTTAGCCAAAAGATCTTCAAGCTGCTCTTTCAATTCCTTCAATTCAATTGGTGCCATTCGGTATGGTGCTTTTGAGATCGGTTGTGTACCTGGCATCAATTCAATACTGAAATCTACCTCTCGATATGGAGGTAATCCTGGAATTTCATCAGGAAAGACATCAGCAAACTCACACACTACTGGTATATCAACTAGATTCGGGCTATTCTTCTTCACATCTACTGCATAAATAAGGAATCCCTCTGCTCCTTTATGTAATAGCTTAGTCATAGAAATCATAGAAATCAAAGGAATTCTGGCTCGTGATCCCTTACCATAAAATTTCCATTCATCAATTTTCTCGGGTCTAAATCGAACCACTTTCTGGAAACAATCCACTTTTGCCCTGTACTTGGTTAACATATCTATGCCGATGATACAATCAAAATCAGACAATCCAAGTACAATACAATCAATCTCAATCTCATGACCTTCAAACTGTAGTATACAATTCTTAACAGCTCTTACTGATAACATACCCATTCCCAGAGGTGAAGAGATTGCTACTACCTCGGTTAATGATTCAAGGGGCAACGAATGTGTTACAACAAAATGCTCAGAAATAAAGGTATGTGAAGCACCGGTATCAACTAGAACATAAGCAGGATAATTACAGAAATAGCAAGTACCTGCAATAACATCATTAGGAGCTGCTTGTGCTTGCTCTTCAGTCAATGCAAACACTCGTGCTTGCTGTTTAGGAGGTTGACTCACTGTTTGGCTTCCTCCTTGTCTACCCTGTTGTGGATTTGTGGTTGGAATGAATGTACAGAAGATGCTTGTCTTTCTGGTGGTGGCAGTGATCTCGATGCCCAAGTATTCTGTGAACTTCCAGCACCACGTTGAGGATAGATTCTTGCAAAATGTCCAGGTTGATTACAAATGAGGCAAAGGCCAAACACTCCTCTACACTGTTCAGTGTTGTGTCTGCCTCCACACTTGGTACAGTAATCACCAGATTTCTGTCCTGCTCCCAGTTGTTTAAATTCACTTGAACTGGAGGAGCTACTGGTACCTGAACGCTTGAATTGTTTTCCTTTTCCTTTAAAGAAATTTTTATTTCCACTACCGCTGCTTCCAGCATCAAATCGAGGGGGTGGTGGAATCTGTGGATTCTCCTGTGCTACTTTGGCTGTTGATGGCACAAATTGCGCTCTTCGTTGCCTTAGCAATCCAGCTTCTGCTCCTTTTGCACGATTCAATGCATCGGCAAAAGTATTTGGTCGTCCTGTATTCACCAAGGTGAACAGTTGGGATTCAAGCCATTGATAAACTGGTCGGCTTGCGCTTCATCACTGATAGCAACATGTGGAGCGAATCCAGTAAACTGGTGAATTTGGCAACGTATTCTTCGATATTCAATTGACCCTGTCTCAAGTTTGCAAATTCTGCTCCTTTATCCATTCGATACAAAACGGGGAAGAATCTTTGACAGAAAGCTGTTCTAAATACTGCCCAAGTAATCACAGTACCTTGGTTTTCAAGTGCTTTCTTCGTTGCCATCCACCAACTCTTACCAAGACCATGCAACTGGTCCCGCTAACTAATTCGGTGTTGTATTGAGGTTCCTGTTTCATAAATCAAAACGACGTCGCGTTGCATACGTCAGCCTTTCTGTTATCAGCTGGTGAACAGTGTCTCATTAAAAAACGCTGCGTTTTAATTTTCCTAAAACGATGTCGCTTCTTATCAGTCGACTGGTTTTTCGAACCAGCAGCTGGTCATCCAGTCGCAAGCAGATTCCTCACAATGCAACGACTGGTTTGTGCCCAATACCAGCAGTAGTATTCGAGAGGTTGACCAACACGTGTAGCTTTCCTGTTAACTTTTGCACCCGCACCAAAGCTTATACCAGACTTCTCTTTTTAAAGCGAAACGACGTCGCTCATGTAAAACCAGCGATCACTCTTACTAATATCATTGACTAGCATTGACGTCTGGATTCCGCTATGCCAGATTTCTCCCATTAACGCAACTACTGGTTTTCTTAAAACGATAGCGTATTACACTTATGTTATCAACGACTGGTAAGATTCTACCAGCTTTCTCCAAAATGACCACGTTTCATTATACGGTCGCGACCACTTACGCAACGCACCAGACTTCACCAAAACGGCAGCGTTTCTCTTCTAAACACTTGGAAAACGGATTCCTCCCGAAATTCATCAATTCAACTCCGAATCTCAACCAGATTCACCTGGAAGAATTTTAATTCGAAGCATAACATTTACAGAAGAAATCCGAGAATCCTGAACCAGACTTCATCAAAATCTGGCGTCCAGAAATTTGAATTTACTTAATCGCTACATAATAATCTCGGGCATTAGAGATTAGTCACGAGAATTAAGATTTTCGAATTTTAGAATTTCGAATTTTGGTGAAATCTGATTTGCGAAATTCATATCTCTCTTGGAGTGTTTCAGATTTTATGTCGCGGGTTTTATCGGGTGAAATCTACGCGATAAATGGAGTTGAATTGGTGAAGTTGTGAATGAGATCTGATTCCTTAGCGTTAAGAAGTGATACGCTGTCGTTTTGGTGAGGTCTGGACAATCAAGAGTGGCGTGAGAGTTGAGCGCTTTTGTTTCGAGATTTCAGATGTCAACACAGGTCAACGCAATTGATAGTAGCGAGATATCTGGTAGCGCTAGTGTGTGACGTAAGCAGATGTCACGTTGGTCAACCGTGGTATTGACTGCTGGATCGTTTTGATACGTTCAGAGGAGAGATCTGGTTATTTAGGTAGAGATCTGGTAGCGGTAGCGCGTTGTGTGAAATGGTGCCACGTGTTGGTCAACAATAAGAGTTGACGTCTGGTGTAGCGTGACCAACGATGAGCGCTAGCGTTGTGCTTTGGGGAGAGATCTAGTTGGGAGAGATCTGGTTGAGCGACGCGACGTCGTTCCTGTAAGTTGCTGCGTCATAGATTTGGTTTGTGAACGTTTAGCGTATTTTGATTTGTGCGAGCGAAGAGATCTGGTGTGTATTATGGTTGGAGTAACCAGATGTCACCGATACGCTGTCGTTTAGACTAGCGCGTGAGGATTTGCATTAGCGCTGTGAAGTTTGTTAGATTGTAAGCGTTGGTTTGAGAAATCTGTTTGGCATTAGTTTGTAGTGCAGGGATCTGTTTTAGTCGGGATCTGTCTTGTTCGATAGAGATTGAATTGAGGATTTAAATATAAGTGTTGAGTTACACTTAGAGCATTTTACACCCGATATTTCTTATCCTCTTCTCTGTTGAAACCCTCGACCGACACTGTTCATCCGAACATTTCATCCCTAGATTTTAGCAGATTCCAGCCTCTGTTTTTGATGATTTTGGTGGCGCTGGATTCCCCTCGCTTAGCTCTTTCAATTGCTACCTAGTTGGAACCCTGAATTAGCGTTGGAGTGGAAGCGCAAAGCTACTGGTGTTCGAAGCTTTTTGGAGAAGTCTGTTCCGTGCGTTCCCCTGCTAGTTTAAGCTTCGGGGTGAGAATTTCTCGTTGAATTGAGCTTGGTATAGTAGTTAATACCTGCGTAGATTTGTTTAGAACTTGAGTATAGTTCTGGTCGTAGGTTTTAGAGACTACATGTTCTGATTTATGCTTGAGTTAAGCTGATTTTCGAGGTTTTAAAACAGATTCCAGCTTCCAGGAAGTTCTGCCGTTCCTTGTGGAAATCTGTGAGGTAGAATTTTGAGGATTGAGGTACGAATTGAGCAGACCTTAATAGCTTGAAGCGTGAACATGGCTGTACTTCTTGCTATGAAATCTGTTGGCCTGATTATATGAATTTACGTGGAGCAGTTTGTTGAATTGATTGAATTACATCCTGTTTTACGTAATGAATTGTATGCATTGTGCATTTGTTCTTGATTGGCATACATGCATTCATATTGAGCCTGTAGAATTTTGAGGATTGAGGTACGAATTGAGCAGACCTTAATAGCTTGAAGCGTGAACATGGCTGTACTTCTTGCTATGAAATCTGTTGGCCTGATTATATGAATTTACGTGGAGCAGTTTGTTGAATTGATTGAATTACATCCTGTTTTACGTAATGAATTGTATGCATTGTGCATTTGTTCTTGATTGGCATACATGCATTCATA
>KV018672.1:103682-114393 GCA_001598015.1 Dorcoceras hygrometricum
CCTGATTATATGAATTTACGTGGAGCAGTTTGTTGAATTGATTGAATTACATTCTGTTTTACGTAATAAATTGTATGCATTGTGCATTTGTTCTTGATTGGCATACATGCATTCATATTGAGCCTGATAGATTGATTGATGACCCGATTGAAAGCCACGTTGTGACTGGCCGACTGATGAGTTGTGCCTGAAAAGTCCAACGCTATCATCGGAGTGGTGACTACCGGATTCGAGTGTCTACCACCGAGCTGTGATGAGCTGACGGGCTCCGAAGATCACGGAACGATTGATTGGCATACATGCATTCATATTGAGCCTGATAGATTGATTGATGACCCGATTGAAAGCCACGTTGTGACTGGCCGACTGATGAGTTGTGCCTGAAAAGTCCAACGCTATCATCGGAGTGGTGACTACCGGATTCGAGTGTCTACCACCGAGCTGTGATGAGCTGACGGGCTCCGAAGATCACGGAACGATGATTTCCCCGGTTGATACATCGTGCGGGTATAGAGGCTGATTGAGATGATTGCCAGTTGATACATTGGTCTAGCTATCCGATCCTTGATAGCCCTCATGCATTCATAGCATTGATTTATAGCATGTTGCATGTTAGCTGTTTTGATAGCTCTTCGTACTGAGGCTTGACCTCGTATTTTCTTTTCCTGCTTTGTGTTGTTTGAGTCTGTGTTACCCATTTGCAGGATCTTCAGGTAACCAAGATGGACAGAGTGGAGGTTTAGCTGGTCGATCCCCGTTCCCTTGAGTCACAGTCTATTTTATTATGTATCGAACCGGGGGATGCCCTAGGTTTCTATGTATTGGGGATCTACTTTGAATTGAGTATTGTTGGTTACTTGTATTGTATGAGTTTGAGTTAACTCATATTTTGAGTATTGATAATTTGAATGTATGTTTTGAGTTCAGGCCCAAACTATTTCGAAAAATTTTTAAGCCCGTTTTTATGCTTCCATAATTATGCATTTTAATTGTGCTATTTTATTGAGTAATTATCACGGGTCCTGACATTTTTGGTATCAGAGCTTAAACTGGGATAAGCTCGATTTCCTTTGATCACACTCGAGTCTAGGCACAGAGTTTTGATTTGATTGTTTATTGAATCTGTGACTTATGTGATCTTTATCTTTCTACGTGATATATCTGCTGTGAGATCTTACCTCTAGATTTGTTTAGATGCCGCCGAGAAGAGGAAGAGCTAGGACGACTAGACGTACTGTGTAGGAGTCTAGGGCAGGTAGTGATGATGATGTTCATCAGGTTGAGGATGTTACTAGACAGATAGGCGAGATGGAGTTGGTCTTAGCTAGGTTTTTCAACGGACGAACCCTCCGACGTTTTCTACAGCAGAGGGTGGTGCGATGGCTGAGGCTTGGTTAGCTCAGATGGAGGAGTTGTTTGATACTCTGGAGTACGCTCCCGAGAAGCAACTGAAGCTGGCGGTGTTGCAGCTGAGGGACAATGCACAGCGCTGGTGGAGGGGTACTTCTCGTATCCTTCGTGATAGTGGGGTTGTGATCACCTGGGAGAGCTTCGGTGAGGCGTTCAGACAGGAGTATACCCCGGATTCCTTTTATAACAGCCGGGAGTGGGAGTTTGACAACTTGAAGCAGGGTAGCATGTGAGTGGCTGAGTATGCCCGACAGTTTTCTGTGCTTTTGATTTATGTGCCACACGTTGCCAACCAGGAGAGGACGAAGAGGAACAAATTTCTGAAAGGCTTGAGGCCTGATCTGTACCGGATGGTTTTATCTGGGTCACCTGTGACCTATATTGATGCAGTGAACCGAGCGGTGGACATTGAGGAGAGTTTGATGGAGGTCGAGGCTCCGATTCAGCCGACTACTGGACTCACCTATCAGCCTGTGCAGGATGCATCACAATATTTTTATTCTCCTCAGGTGTCGCAGCATCAGCAGCCGAATCTCCAAAGCTTTCGACCTCGAGGGAAACAATTCAAGAAGTTGCCAACCAGGAGAGGACGAAGAGGAACAAAATTTCTGAAAGGCTTGAGGCCTGATCTGTACCGGATGGTTTTATCTGGGTCACCTGTGACCTATATTGATGCAGTGAACCGAGCGGTGGACATTGAGGAGAGTTTGATGGAGGTCGAGGCTCCGATTCAGCCGACTACTGGACTCACCTATCAGCCTGTGCAGGATGCATCACAATATTTTTATTCTCCTCAGGTGTCGCAGCATCAGCAGCCGAATCTCCAAAGCTTTCGACCTCGAGGGAAACAATTCAAGAAGAAGGTGGATTCGAGTTCCTCTGGTTCTGCGAGTTCTGGTTCTGGCAGTGGTTATGGCAGTGGTTCTAGCGGCATGTCTTGTGGACAGTGCGGAGGAATGCATCCGACTTCGCAGTGTCGTGGAGTTCAGGGGTCTTGCCATAACTGTGGACAGCCAGGACACTTTGTTAGAGTGTGTCCTTTGTTGAGGGGTCAGTCTTCAGTTCATTCGCTGCAGGGATCGACTGGTGGTTCTTTTCAGAGACCGCAGTTTCCTGCCCCTACCCAGCGATATGGATTTCAGCCTAGTGAACCGTCTATGTTTGGAGGACCTTCTCGACCCCAGTTTCAGATCCCCAGCAGGCTCAGGAAAACGTTTTGAAGAGAGAGCAAGCTGAGGAGGCGCCTGGTATGATGATCGCAGGTACATGTTTTATCATTGATTATCCTACGAGAGTTTTATTTGACACTGGTGCATCACACTCTTTTATTTCTGAGTTGTTTGTTTGTGAGAATGGGTTGAGTTCTTCCCCATTGTGTGATGTTGTTTCCGTGTCTACCCCTGCTGGTGTGAATCTGTGGTCCCGTGAAGTGGTTTTGGATTGTGTGCTTAGATTTTATGAGCACGTTTTGGTGTCCAATCTGACTGTTTTGGGGATGAGAGATTTGATTTCATCTTGGGGATGGATGTGTTGTCTAGTTATAAGGCTACTGTTGATTGTTTTCATGGTGTGGTGAGATTTCGCCCTGACTCGGGTGAGAGGTGGGAGTTTTACGGTGCTGATTCACGCTCGAAGATTCCACTGGTTTCCGCCATGGAGATGTTTAGCCTGCTATCGCTGGATAACGCGGTATTTATGATTTACGCGCTTGAGTTTCCCAAGAGTCGCGATTGGATTTGAGTGATATTCCGATCGTCCGAGAGTTTCCCGACGTGTTTCCAGATGAGATCCCTGGATTCCCTCCGAGAGGCGAGATCGACTTCAGTATCGAGTTGGTGCCCGGTACCGCCCCGATTTCTAGAGCTCCGTATCGGTTGGCGCCAGCAGAATTGAAAGAACTCAAGGATCAATTGAGAGATCTCTTGGAGAAAGGCTTCATCAGACCGAGTATGTCACCTTGGGGAGCTCCGATTCTTTTTGTGAAGAAGAAGGATGGGTCTATGAGGATGTGCGTGGACTTCCGACAGTTGAATAAAGCGACGGTGAAGAACAAGTATCCTTTTCCAAGGATTGATGACTTGTTCGATCAGTTGCAAGGATCGGTCGTTTACTCGAAGATTGATTTGCACTCTGGTTATCACCAGTTGCGGATTAGAGACGCTGACGTGGCGAAGACAGCTTTCCGGACTCGATATGGGAATTATGAGTTTCTGGTCATGCCGTTTGGGTTGACGAATGCCCCAGCTGTCTTTATGGACTTGATGAATCGCGTCTTCAGCGAGTATATTGATCGGTTCGTGATCGTCTTCATAGATGACATCTTAGTGTATTCGAGGAGTAGGAGCATCTTAGACTGGTGTTGCAGAGATTGAGAGACTCGCATCTTTATGCCAAATTCAGCAAGTGTGAATTTTGGCTTGATAGAATTATCTTTTTGGGTCACGTGATTTCAGCGCAAGGGATTTCGGTGGATCCGAGTAAGGTCGAAGAGGTTCTTAACTGGAAGAGACCTAGGAATGTTTCCGAGATCCGCAGCTTTTTGGGATTGGCTGGCTATTACAGGCGTTTCATCGAGAAGTTCTCTTCGATAGCCAGGCCTCTGACTCAGTTGACTCAGAAGGATAAGAGATTTTTGTGGAATGATGAGTGCGAGTTCAATTTTCAGACGTTGAAGGAGAAGTTGACTACTGCTCCTGTTTTGGCTCTATCGTCTGGATCTGGAGGTTTTGTTGTATGCTCTGATGCTTCTCGCAATGGTTTAGGATGTGTTCTGATGCAAAACGGGTACGTGATCGCCTATGCGTCTCGACAGTTGAAGCCTCACGAGACGAGGTACCCTGTTCATGATTTGGAATTGGCTGCGATAGTGTTTGCTTTGAAGATTTGACGACACTATCTGTATGGTGAAGAATTTGTGGTGTACACCGACCACAAGAGCCTGAAATATATCGTGTTCTGATGCAAAACGGGTACGTGATCGCCTATGCGTCTCGACAGTTGAAGCCTCACGAGACGAGGTACCCTGTTCATGATTTGGAATTGGCTGCGATAGTGTTTGCTTTGAAGATTTGACGACACTATCTGTATGGTGAAGAATTTGTGGTGTACACCGACCACAAGAGCCTGAAATATATCTTCACGCAGTCTGATTTGAATATGAGGCAACGACGCTGGATGGAACTGTTCAAGGACTTTAACTGTGAGATTCAGTATCAGCCTGGACGGATGAACTCAGTAGCAGATGCTTGGAGTAGGAAGACCCAGCCTGCGATGCTTTCGTTTTTGAATGCTTCGAGGGTCTATGAGCAGTTGAGTACTTCCGGTTGGAGATTTCAGCCGAATGAGCCGTACTTCATGGTTTCTACGATTCAGGTTGAGCCGCAGATTTTGCATGACATCAGGGAGGCGCAGAGGACTGATCCCTATATCCATGAGTTGAGGATTAAGGCTCAGAATGGTCAGTCTAATGATTTCTCTGTTTCTTCGGATGGATGTCTGAGATTTCGAGGGAGATTAGTGGTTCTGAACCTGATTGATTTGAAAGAGACCATCATGAATGAAGCGCATTGTAGTCGGTACAGTGTGCATCCGGGAGAAAGAAAGATGTATCATGCCTTGAAGTCTCACTACTGGTGGGCAGGTATGAAGAGCGACATCTCTGGTTTTGTGTCTAGATGTCTGAATTGCCAGCAGGTCAAGGCTGAGAGGATGAGACCTGGTGGATTGCTGCAGAGTTTAGAGGTGCCCCAATGGAATTGGGAGCACATCGCCTTGGATTTTGTGACTCATCTACCTCGATCGAGTAGGGGATGCGATGCGATTTGGGTTGTGATCGATAGACTTTCGAAGTCAGCCCATTTCATTCCCTATGATGTCAGGTGTTCTATGAATAAAATGGTGAAACTGTATATCGACCATGTGGTTAGATTGCATGGAGTGCCTGTTTCGATAGTGTCCGATAGAGATCCAAGATTCACTTCCCGATTTTGGAAGAGTTTGCAGGCAGCGATGGGTTCGATATTGGCTATGAGTACAGCCTATCACCCACAGACAGACGGACAGTCTGAGCGGACTATCCAGACATTATAAGATATGTTGCGTGAAATTGTGATGGATTTCAGCGGTGGCTGGCAGGATTCTTTGTCCTTGGTTGAGTTTTCGTATAACAACAACTACCAGGTTGTTAGAGTAGATGCCCAACTAGCCAACTTGTGGCATGTGGGTTTATAGACTCTTGTATATGACAGTCTTTATATATGATATTCGCATTTGTTTATGGCATTCTTTATCTTCATTATGTTTATATAATGTTAACAATTGTGTTGGATAAAGACCTAGAATGCACCATAGTGTATGTTAGATGTGATAGTGGGTATGACGGCTATCATGAAACACATCTAATAGTCACTGTGTATTCTGAATTAGTTCCTAGTCGATTGGACCGTCAAAATGAGGATAAGGCCGCCCGAGCTTGAGACTAGTATCTGCGATGGGAAGTACCATGTTTCATTGGTAGGGAACATTGTGATGTTCTGAGCATGCAGATAGATAGTGACCTGGTGATCTATCGAACTACCCTCGTTCGGACTTTCCAAGTGGTTACCATTTGTCGAGTGGATAAGTTCGAGATCTTGGTTGTACTGATTAGTCCTCACGACTCGAAACGTCATTGTGACTCTACATGATAGGCGTCTCACTTTGACCCGTTTGCCGACTCACTTGGGGTCATTAGGCGGCGGGGTTGGGTGAGACCCCGATGCATGTAGGAGTCGATGCTTCGTTGTCGAGGATTCACCGCTCGCTTACATGCGTGGATATCCTATGCTATCTGAGGGGATAATAGTGTATAAATCTCTGGCCAGAGTACTAGAAGTGTTTTAGGTAAATGGGTTTACCTAGTTACACTCGCGGTGTCAATATTCGATCTCCAAGATGTATGCATAGCTATCGGATCTTTAGCGACTCTCGATTTAACAATGGTCGTTGATCTGATCGGGATATATGGATTGAAAGGACCGTACTGTACGCTAACCACGACCAACTGGTTCTTGCAGGCACTATCAGTGATACCTAGGGGATCATGGCGCGATGTTGCTAGGCGCTTTACCATGATCCGATGGGCAAGTCCAAAATTGTGATTTCGGAGCCGCAATGGTTGTGGGCCCACAGCTAGCTGTATCCCTGAACCATTGAGGGTCACACAAGTACTGGATTCGTGATTCCCGCATGGAAACCGAGCTCAATGTGTTGAGCATAGGAGGAGGATTTTGGAAGTACGACTTCCTAAAAGTCAGCAGGGGTCAAATTGCAATTTCCAAAAGTTGGAGGACTAAATTGCAATTTAGGGTTAGATGATCAGAAAAATTGTTTTTCATATCATAATATTCAGTTTTGGAAACTGAGCCGATCGGTCCGATCTGATCGGCGATCGGAGATGTAATGAAGTCGCAGTGATGGATATCGTCATTTGGACCCGGGCCCGTTGGGCCGGTCCAAGTCCATCACTAGTCTACTTAAAGTAGACTAGGGCTTCATAACTATAACAACAAATACACTACTACTAAAAAACCCTAGCACCACACGCCGCCTCCTCCCCCTCACCTCACATCGCCGACCGCCGCATCACGCCGCCGCCCGCCGTCGTCCGATATTCGCACGATTGGACTTGTTCTGATCCGTGCAACGAGGTGATTCCGTTCGTGATAAAATCCATCAGCCTTATAGTGCAGGCTGATCGGAGGAAGATCAAATCCGGTCGTGGACCTGATTAGACGTAATCTACCGCCGCCTACCGTGAAGAGCCAGTCTCCCTGTGATTCTGGTTGGAGCCAGGAGCCTATCGCCAGCAAGGTAACACCCCGAGAAACGCCCTACGAATGGTTTATAGTGCTGCCTTTATTGTATTGAACGTTTCCCGACGCTAATTTTAAACTTCCGCTGCGCCGCCGGGAGACGGGATCCGGATCCGCCACCGTTCCCCAACAGTGGTATCAGAGCACAGGCTCGGATCCTTCAATACATTATTGCCTGAATTGCATCTAAATCTTGAATTTCAGATTGAAACAAAAAAATTTTTTTTGCAATGGCCGCCGGCCGCCGCCCTGTGCGGCGGCCTCTCCCCCGCACGCACGTGCGCGCGCGACATGCGCACTGGATGCGCATGGCGGCCGAGAATTGGCCGCCTCCTTCTCGCATGGAGGCCGACCAGTTGCTGATGCGCAACCCACTGGCCGACGCTGGCCGTTGTCCCGTGCGAAGAATGCGCAGCCGATGGCTGCTGGACGAGCGACGTTGCGCGCGGCCGTGCGTCGCGCTTGGCGCGGCGATGTGCGGCTGCTGCCGCCTGATTTGTTAGCGGCGGCCGCCGCCATGATTTGTTAGCGTCCGGTGACGTCTCCGGCAGCGTTGCGACGACTGATTTCTTCTAGGTATTGTTCGGGCCTGTCCCGGGCAGCCCATGATGTTTTTGGGCCGATATTCGATATCGGGCCGTTATTTTGAAATTTTTGAGATTTTGGGCCTAAAATTGTTTTAAGCTTAAGCCCAATATGATGCAATTAAAATTGCAAAATACGATTTTGATTGTAAAATATGATTTTATGATTAAATATGATTTTGTTGATTAAAATTTGATTTTATCGACAAAATGCGATTTTATTATAAAATGCGATTTTATAATTAAAATATGATTTTGCGATAAATAATTTGATTATTTAATTTATGCATATTAATTAGATTGATTGCATGATTGGGATGATCGAGAGCCATGCCCCAATGTGTTAGGTGTATGCGGTTTTGCGATTTCGGTTGTATTTAATATTGTTGATTATCATTTGGGTCGTCTTGACACGTGATAGTAATCGGCGTCATATTATTGGGCCCTTGTTGGACGTGAGGTAAATACATGGAGGTTGCACCGGTTGCAATTGGGCTCTACCTTTTGGGGGTCATGGTTGGCTGATATTATTCGGGACCATGATCACTTGATTGGGCTCCGTGTACCCACTAAAGAAACTTGCTTTCCCGATTTCATTAGAGGGTGGTGAAATCGTTAAAATAGTGGGAGGGTAATTCATAGAACTAAACGACCTTGTTTTATGTCTTAACGATTATTTTATATAGTTAGTAATGATTGTCTGTTTTCTTTTCAGTATTACTGCTTATATAATGTCTTCGATCAAAAACCCACTCGCTGCTATACTGGATAGCAACAAGTTCACCGGTCTGAACTACCAAGACTGGCTTCGAAACCTCAACATTGTGTTGGCTTCGGAGAAACTTCTTTATACGATAGAGAAGAGCCATCCGAAGGAAGCCCCTGCTGATATCAGCCCTGAGGAGCTGGTGACGCTTCAGCAATGGTGGGACGACAAGCTTAAGACTCGATGCTATGTGATGGCATCTATGTCTAACGAAATGCAACGGCGCTTTGAGAAGACAAAGTATGCTGCTGACATACTTTTTCATCTCAAAGAACTGTATGGGGAGAACTCTCGACATGAGAGGTTCACCACTGTCAAGGAGCTTATGACGAGCCGCATGCGCGATGGGACTTCGGTCCGCGAGCATGGGGTTCGTATGATTGGGCTTGTTGAAAATCTGTCGGGCCTTGATATCACACTTCCACACGAGCTGTCTGTGGATGTGCTTCTCCTCTAACTGCCTGCTGCATTCGACCCCTTTGTGGTCAACTTCAACATGAACAAGCTGGCAGCCACCCTTGAAGAGCTGGTTAACATGCTTGTAGTGTTCGAAGAAACCATAAAGAAGGACAAGCCCGTCCTCCTCATGGGCTCTTCTTCCTTTGCGAAGAAAGGGCCCAGACGCAAGGGCAAGAAGCGTTCTGCCCCTGCGAAGGAGGAAAAGCCAACCTAGAAGCCAAAGGCAAAGGCTTCCAAGCCAAACAAGAGCGAGGATGTTTGTCACCACTGCCACAAGCCTGGGCATTGGAGGAGGAACTGCAAGGAGTACCTCGAGCAGTTGCGAACTGCGAAAGATATGTTCTATATTGAAATAAATATGTCTCTTATTTCGACTTCTTGGGTACTTGATATCGGATGTGGATCTAATATCTGCAATGATTTGCAGGTGATGACAAGAAGCCGACGTCTTAGAGAGGGTGAGACCCACTTGAGGCTTGGCAATGGAGCAAGAGTTGCTGCTATAGCTATAGGAGATGTATATTTATTTCTGTCTTCTGATTTTAAGTTGTTATTACGAAACGTTTTGTTTGTTCCTGAATTAATAAAGAACACTATTTCTGTTTCTATGCTTGATAGTGATGGATATTCTTGTATGTTTGCTAATTCGATTTGCAATATTTACAAGAATGAATGTTTGATTGGAATTGGGGAACGCGAAAACGATTTATACACCTTAAAATTAAAAGACGTTCCAACTCACGATGTCGAAGCTCATACAACAACGATTAAAAGGAAACACGATAACTTGAACCCAGCACAACTTTGGCACGCTAGGCTAGGTCATATTTCTCTAAGTAGGATGAACAAGTTAGTTAGGAGTGACATGTTTGATCTGTCAGACATTAACTCCGTACCGACTTGTGAGTCTTGTCTCAAGGGAAAGATGACTAAGCAACCCTTCAAGGGCAAGGGTGAGCGTGCTCAAGGCCTATTGGATTTGATCCATACTGATGTGTGCGGCCCGTTTAGTATTGGTACTAAGTACGGTCACACATACTTCATCACCTTTACCGACGATCACTCTAGGTATGGGTACTTGTACTTAATGAAGCACAAGTCTGAATCCTTTGAAAGGTTCAAAGAATTCAAGGATGAAGTAGAAAATCAACTAGGCAAAAGTATTAAAGCACTTCGATCCGATCGAGGTGGTGAATACTTGAGTGCTGAATTTCAAGACTATCTGAAAGAGAATGGGATTCTCGCACAGTGGACCCCTCCGACCACACCACAGCTCAATGGTGTAGCGGAGCGTCGTAATCGGACCTTGTTGGACATGGTTCGATCTATGATGAGCTTCACTGAACTTCCTACCTCGTTTTGGGGCTATGCGCTCGAAACGGCGGTAATGTTGTTGAACAATGTCCACACTAAGGCAGTGAATAAGACTCCATATGAGATATGGATGGGCAAACCACCCAAGTACTCATTTATGAGGATTTGGGGATGTCCTGCTTACGTGAAGCAGACAGTGGGAGATAAGCTGGATACGAGATCCATCTTATGCTACTTCATTGGGTATCCAAAGAATTCCATTGGATACTACTTCTACTATCCAAGTGAAACGAAAGTGTTTGTTTCTAGAAATGCCACCTTTATGG
>KV018672.1:122570-141806 GCA_001598015.1 Dorcoceras hygrometricum
CACAGTGACTATTAGATGTGTTTCATGATAGCCGTCATACCCACTATCACATCTAACATACGCTTCAGTGCATTCTAGGTCTTTACTCAACGCAATTGTAAATCATTACAAACATAATGAAAGTAAAGAATGCCATATAAGTAAATGCGAATATCATATATAAAGACTGTTTGTACAAGAGTCTATAAAACCCACACGCCACAAGTTGGCTAGTTGGGCATCTACTCTAACAAAGGCCGCCCGAGCTTGAGACTAGTATCTGCGATGCGAAGTACCATGTTTCATTGGTAGGGAACATTGTGATGTTCTGAGCATGCTGATAGATAGTGACCTGATGATCTATCGAACTACCCTTGTTCGGACATTCCAGGTGGTTACCATTTGTCGAGTGGATAAGTCTGAGGTCTTGGTTGTACTGATTAGTCCTCACGACTCGAAACGTCATTGAGACTCTACATGATAGACGTCTCACTTTGACCCGTTTGCCGACTCACTTGGGGTCATAAGGCGTCGGGATTGGGTGAGACCCCGATGCATGTAGGAGTCGATGCATCGTTGTCGAGGATTCACCGCTCGCAGACATGCGTGGATATCCTATGCTATCTGAGGGGATAGGCCAGAGTAATAGAAGTGTTTTAGGTAAATGTGTTTACCCAGTTACACTCGCGATGTCACTATTCGATCTCCAAGATGTATGCATAGCTATCGGATCTCTAGCGACTCTCGATTTACCAATGGTCGTTGATCTGATCGGGATGATTGAAAGGACCGTACTGTACGCTAACCACGACCAACTGGTTCTTGCAGGCACTATCAGTGATACCTAGGGGATCATGGCGTGATGTTGCTAGGCGCTTTACCATGATCCGTTGGGCAAGTCCGAAATTGTGATTTCGGAGCCGCAATGGTTGCGGGCCCACGGCTAGCTGTATCCCTGAACCATTGAGGGTCACACAAGTACTGGATTCGTGATTCCCGCACGGAAACTGAGCTCAATGTGTTGCGCATAGGAGGAGGATTTTGGAAGTACGACTTCCTAAAAGTCAGCAGGGGTCAAATTGCAATTTCCAAAAGTTGGAGGACTAAATTGCAATTTAGGGTTAGATGATCTGAAAAATTGTTTTTCATATAATAATATTCAGTTTTGGAAACTGAGCCGATCGGTCCGATCTGATCGACGATCGGAGTTGTAATGAAGTCGCAGTGATGGATATCGTAATTTGGACCCGGGCCCGTTGGGCCGGTCCAAGTCCATCACTAGTCTACTTAAAGTAGACTAGGGCTTCATAACTATAACAACAAATACACTACTACTAAAAAACCCTAGCACCACACGCCGCCTCCCTCTCCCTCACCTCACTTCGTCGACCGCCGCATCACGCCGCCACCCGCCGTCGTCCGATCTTCGCACGATTGGACTTGTTCTGATCCGTGCGGCGAGGTGATTCCGTTCGTGATAAAATCCATCAGCCTTCTAATGCAGGCTGATCGGAGGAAGATCAAATCCGGTCGTGGACCTGATTAGACGTAATCTACCGCCGCCTACCGTGAAGAGCCAGTCTCCCTGTGATTCTGGTTGGAGCCAGGCGCCTGTCGCCAGCAAGGTAACACCCCGAGAAACGCCCTATGAATGGTTTATAGTGCTGCCTTTATTGTATTGAACGTTTCCCGGCGCTAATTTTTTAAACTTCCGCTGCATCGCCGGGAGACGGGATCCGGATCCGCCACCGTTCCCCAACACAGGTGACTATCGGTATGGCTCCATTTGAAGCTTTGTATGGTCGAAAATGCAGATCTCCAATTTGTTGGGAAGAAGTTGGTGAGAGACAACTTTCTACCCCTGAGTTTGTGCATCATATGAAAGATCAGATTGATTTGATTCGGAGTAGAATGAAAGCTGCCCAAGACCGTTTCTCTAGCTATGCTAACAGAAGACGTCGACCGTTAGAGTTTGAGGTTGGCGATCGAGTGTTTCTCAATATTTCTCCATTCAAGAGTGTTATGGATTCAGATTTAAAGGCAAATTGGCTCCTAGATTCATTGGTACCTTTGAGATTGTTGAGCGGATTGGACAGTTGGCTTATAGATTGAGGCTGCTCGAGGAGTTAGCAGCGATGCATGATGTCTTCCATGTGTCAATGTTGAGAAAATATGAGCCAGATCCGTCCCATGTTTTGAGAACCGACGAAGTTGAGCTGGATTCTGCCTTAAGCTATGTCGAATATCTAGTGCAGATCCTGGATAGGAAGGAAAAAAAATTGAGGAACAAGATAATTCCGTTGGTGATGGTCCAATGGAGTAAGCATGGACGAGAAGAAGCAACCTGGGAAGTTGAGGAGAAGATGAGACAAGACTGGCCTCATCTATTCGAGCACCAATTGTGCGAATTTTTCCAGGTAAATTTCTGGCTTTGTTTCGAATTTGGGTAGTTGTGTGCTGATTTGCATGTTAGTTTGATTCTGCCCTTGTTTGCCTTTGATTTCGAGGACGAAATCTCTTAAGGTGGGGAGAATGTGAGGAATCAGATTTCAAGATTTGTGATTAATCAGATTTTTGAGATTAGATTAGTCACGAGAATTAAGATTTTCAAATTTTAGAATTTCGAATTTTTGGTGAAATCTGATTTGAGAAATTCAGATCTCTCTTGGAGTGTTTCAGATTTTAAGTCGTGGGTTTTATCGGGTGAAATATGCGCGAGAAATGGAGTTGAATTGGTGAAGTTGTGAATGAGATCTGATTCCTTAGCGTTAAGAAGTGATACGCTGCCGTTTTGGTGAGGTCTGGACAATCGAGAGTGGCGTGAGAGTTGAGCGCTTTTGTTTCGAGGTTTCAGATGTCAACACAGGTCAACGCAATTGATAGTAGCGAGAGATCTGGTAGCGCTAGTGTGTGACGTAAGCAGATGTCACGTTGGTCAACCGTGGTATTGACTGCTGGATCGTTTTGATACGTTCAGAGGAGAGATCTGGTTATTTAGGTAGAGATCTGGTAGCATTAGCGCGTTGCGTGAAATGGTGCCACGTGTTGGTCAACAATAAGAGTTGACGTCTGGTGTAGCGTGACC
This sequence comes from Dorcoceras hygrometricum, assembly GCA_001598015.1. NCBI lineage: Eukaryota > Viridiplantae > Streptophyta > Magnoliopsida > Lamiales > Gesneriaceae > Dorcoceras > Dorcoceras hygrometricum. Next base: position 125,635 of record KV018672.1, read on the forward strand.
AGCGATGAGCGCTAGCGTTGTGCTTTGGGGAGAGATCTAGTTGGGAGAGATCTGGTTGAGCGATGCGACGTAGTTCCTGTAAGTTGCTGAGTCATCGTTTTGGTTTGTGAACGTTTAACGTATTTTGATTTGTGCGAGCAAAGAGATCTGGTGTGTATTATGGTTGGAGTAACCAGATGTCACCGATACGCTGTCGTTTTGACTAGTGCGCGAGGATTTGCATTAGCACTGTGAAGTCTGTTAGATTGTAAGCGCTGGTTTGAGAAATCTGTTTGGCGTTAGTTTGTAGTGCAGGGATCTGTTTTAGTCGGGATCTGTCTTGTTCTATAGAGATTGAATTGAGGATTTAAATATAAGTGTTGAGTTACACTTAGAGCATTTTACACCCGATATTTTCTTATCCTCTTCTCTGTTGAAACCCTCGACCGACACTGTTCATCCTAACATTTCATCCCTAGATTTCAGCAGATTCCAGCCTCTGTTTTTGATGATTTTGGTGGCGCTGGATTCCCCTCGCTTAGCTCGTTCAATTGCTACCTAGTTGGAACCCTGAATTAGCGTTGGAGTGGAAGCGCAAAGCTACTGGTGTTCGAAGCTTTTTGGAGAAGTCTGTTCCGTGCGTTCCCCTGCTGGTTTAAGCTTCGGGGGTGAGCATTTATCGTTGAATTGAGCTTGGTCTAGTAGTTAATACCTGCGTAGATTTGTTTAGAACTTGAGTATAGTTCTGGCCGTAGGTTTTAGAGACTACATGTTCTGATTTATGCTTGAGTTAAGCTGATTTTCGAGGTTTTGAAACAGATTCCAGCTTCCAGGAAGTTCTGCCGTTCCCTATGTGAATCTGTGAGGTAGAATTTTGAGGATTGAGGTACGAATTGAGCAGACCTTAATAGCTTGAAGCGTGAACATGGCTGTACTTCTTGCTATGAAATCTGTTGGCCTGATTATATGAATTTACATGGAGCAGTTTGTTGAATTGATTGAATTACATCCTGTTTTACGTAATGAATTGTATGCATTGTGCATTTGTTCTTGATTGGCATACATGCATTCATATTGAGCCTGAGATTGATTGATGACCCGATTGAAAGCCACGTTGTGACTGGCCGACTGATGAGTTGTGCCTGAAAAGTCCAACGCTATCATCGGAGTAGTGACTAACGGATTCGAGTGACTACCACCGAGCTGTGATGAGCTGACAGGCTCCGAAGATCACGGAACGATGATTTCCCCGGTTGATACATCGTGCGGGTATAGATGCTGATTGAGATGATTGCCAGTTGATACATTGGTCTAGCTATCCGATCCTTGATAGCCCTCATGCATTCATAGCATTGATTTATAGCATGTTGCATGTTAGCTGTTTTGATAGCTCTTCGTACTGAGGCTTCACCTCGTATTTTCTTTTCCTGCTTTGTGCTGTTTGGGTCTGTGTTACCCATTTGCAGGATCTTCAGGTAACCAAGCTGGACAGAGTGGAGGTTCAGCTGGTCGATCCACGTTCCCTTGAGTCACAGTCTATTTTATTATGTATCGAACCGGGGGATGCCCCGGGTTTCTATGTATTGGGGATCTACTTTGAATTGAGTATTGTTGGTTACTTGTATTGTATGAGTTTGAGTTAACTCATATTTTGAGTATTGATATTTTGAATGTATGTTTTGAGTTTAGGCCCAAACTATTTTGAAAAATTTTTAAGCCCGTTTTTATGCTTCCGTATTTATGCGTTTTAATTGTGCTATTTTATTGAGTAATTAGCACGGGGCCTGACATGTGTGACCCTTAATGGTTCAGGGATACAGCTAGCCATGAGCTCACAACATTTGTGACTCTGAAACCACATTTTTGGACTAACCCATCGGATCATCGTAAAGCGTCTAGCAACATCGCCCCATGATCCTCTAGGTATCACTGATAGTGCCTGCAAGAACCAGTCGGTCATGGTTAGCGTACAGTACGATCCTTTCAACTCAAATATCCCGATCAGATCAACGACCATTGGTATATCGAGAGTCACTAGAGATCCAATAACCATGCATACATCTTGGAGATCAAATAGTGACATTGCATGTGTTACTAGGTAAACCCATTTACCCAAAACACATCTAGTACTCTGGCCAGAGATTTATCACACTATTATCTCCTCAGATAGCATAGTATATCCACGCACAAGGGCGAGTGGTGAATCCTCGACAACGAAGCATCGACTCCTACATGCATCGGGACCTCACCCAACCCCGCCACCTGATGACCCCAACTGAGTCGGTAAATGGGTCAAAGTGAGGCAACTATGGAAGTTCGGATGTCAATATCCTACGTCTCCCCTTATTCCTTTTCAGGAAGGTTCCACTAGAAGATTTGATGTTTACAGCCTCTGTAACCACCCAGTCACCGAGCCTCGCTCAAGATGAACTCCTTTGCAACTCCAATCAACAAGCAGTCGCAGCTGCTGAATACAAGTAATGTGGTTTTTCGGACTGCTTCACAAAGCCAGTTCGTTACAGACTCAGTATGAATATAACAATGAGATATACAACTATTTGAGACTGTACATCTTCTGGTTTCTAAGCTATGAAACAAGATTCAACAAGTGAACCAGAAGATGACTCGAAGATTGAGAACAGTTAAGAACAATGATGAAATTCTTCTTCGAGATTAAAACACTGGACTTCAAAGGATTTTGCAATATATCTTTTCCAATGACTGTGTGAGCTTTTTGTGAATGAAAGTATAGAAACAGCAAGCTCAAAAATGATGAAGACGATGAATGGCAGAGTGTTATAGTGTAACAAAAGAGAGAGCTTCTTCAATTCAAAATTCCAGCTATATATACCCTTTGTCTCCAACGGTCAGTAGATTTTCGTCTAAGGAAACAAAATCATCGTACAGCTGTATGCACTACTCCACTAAAGGTAAATTGCGTTTCGTCAAAGCCAGATTGTAGTCTTTCCATATTTGTGCAAAAACCGTAAAACGTCTGTATATTGTGTACTTTTTACTCAAAATAGTACTGACATTATTTCCTTAATTCCAGGCAATTGTACGATTCAATTTTCACCATTGATTCTTTCCAATTTGAACATTGATAGCGTTTGATTCGTTTCGTCGTCTGCGCTTGAACATGTTCCCTTAATTTCTCTCATCGTTGTTTATGTAGATGTAGCTGAAAAGATACTTGAATATTTCCAACAGCTGAGTGCTTCAACACTTGAGTTATTCCAACAGCTGAATACTTTGTAACATCTGATTGTAACGACTGAAAGACTGTCTTGACATCTGAATTATCCCCCTTTTTGTAAATTGACGAATATGATATTTCTGAATACTTCACAACAGCTGGTTGTAACGACTGAAAGCTTCAACATCTGAGATTTCCAATAGCTGAATGCTAACCAACGACTGAATACGCTAAGGGATACAACATCTGAATCCTAGCGCTAAACCAAATGCTGTCGTCTCAACTTATCCAAACGACGTAGTTTTGCTGTCTGCTAAGAAATACGCTAACATTCGAATAGTTGCGTCTGATATCAAAGCAACATCGTAAATACCCAACGTATAAATATACTTACTTCTGAAAAAGATACCCAACGTCTGAATCAATACCAGAATCTGATATCCCGTATAATTTCAACATCTGAAATCTTTACGACTGAGATAATTCAACCCAATAACTGACTAGTAGATTAAACATCTGAATATGCGACTCAACATGTGAACCGTTCCCGAAAATCAACATCTGAATAAGCCTGACATCTGAATATACTTTGCTCCAAATACGTAGCTGATAACTTCAACGTCTGACTGTCCAGATGCTATCGTTAATTTAGCACTTGTCTTATTTTGTTATCACCAAAACTAATAAATTTTATCTTAACAATTTTCCCCTTTTTGGTGATGACAAAACTTAGCAGCCTTACGACTTAATAAGATATAAGCAAGAAATAAGTTGCGCAAGATCTGCTGAAATTTTATATATATCATTAACTGAATGCTGTACAGAAGATTTGTACAAGAGAACTAAACAGAGCATCCTAAAACTGTCTTTTTCCAGAAATCTAATATTCAGCGTCTCTTTTCGGCGATAGATACGGTCCATAAGTCACACGACCAGAACCTGAACCTGAACCACTACCACCAGTGCTACGATGCCTTTTCTTGGAAGATCCACCTCTGTCACTTCTTCTTTGACTTCCTGTGAGGATTGAGAATTTGGATTAGTGGTTAATTGTTTTGATTTGGGATTAATCACGTGTTTTTGAGGTTCCTGCTGAATTTGTGAGCGTCGCGTTAATTTTGGAGAAAACTGGCAGCAGCAAGTTACTGTAGCTCGTGCTGGTGAATTTTGAATCAGCATAGATGACGTCAGCGTGACGCAAGGAGAGCTGCTGGTTTTGGTTTTTGAAGTTTGAAGTTGCTGCTGTCAGACGTTGCGCGTAGCGTGAGATTGAGCGAGGAAGTAACACGTGTTAGTCAACATTTTGGAGTGTTGACTATTGATTTCAACAGAGGCGCTTGTGAACAGTGATCAGCTGATGGTTCGTGGAATCAGTCGCGAGAGCTATCGATAGATATGATGGCGTAGGCGTGACGTATTCGTTGCTGCTGGTAGTCTTCGCGTTATGTTGGTTGCTGCTGATCAGCAGGCACGCATATGCAAGAGCGTTAAGAAGCGGCGTCGTTTGAATTAATGGAAACGCTGCGTTTTGAGCTTTTAGTTTGAGAGATCAGCTGTTGGCAGCTTTGCTTACGTATTTAAAATGACGTCGTTTGGATTAGTAGATGCGTCGTCGTTTTGAATGATTTCTCGCGACCAGCAGATAGATTATTTTAGAGAGCGCGAAGCTGCTGGAGTTCGAAGCTTTTGAGAGCAGTCTGTGCTTGCGTTCTTCTGCTAGCGTGAGCTTTTGGGTGAGCAATTCTTGTGGTTTAAGCTCGGTTTTTAGTAGTTAATGCCTGCGTAGAAGTGTAAGATTGAAGTATGCTTCTGGCCGTAGGATTAGCGTGTTGTGTAGCTGAATTGAGCTAAGATATTAGCTATGTTGTAACAGATTTCAGCTTCCAGGAAGTGTCCTGCTGCGTGATTTGAGCCAGGAGGAGTCTGTAGGTAATTCGAAGGAGGAAAGGTATGATTTGAGCAGCCCTTAGCAGTTGAGCGTGAACATGTCTACCTCTTCAGTGTTGTGAACTGCTGTTATGTGGCTTACGTGGCTTTACATGCTGGAATTGATTGAGTTATGTTTTGCTTCACGTATTATGAACTGTATGCATCTAGCTTGGATATTGAATGGCATTCATGCATACATCTTGAGCCTGATTTACAGATTTGAATTGATACCTGATTGGGTGCCATGTTGTGACTGGCCGACTGTTGAGTTGTGGCCGAAAATTCCAACGCTATCGTCGGAGCGGTGACTACCGGATACGAGTGTCTACCGTCGAGCTGTGATGGGCTGACGGGCCCCGATGATCACGGACCGATGACTTCCCGGTTGATAGACCGTGGTATAGAGGCTTGATTTGAGTTACCAGTTGATAGACTGGTCTAGCTATCCGATTTCTTGATAGCCCTCATGCATTCATAGCATTGATTTGTAGCATGTTGCATGTTTGTCTGCTTTGATAGCTCTTCGTACTGAGGCTTGACCTCGTACTTGTTTCCTGCTTTTGTTTTGTTTGGATCTGTGTTGCCCATTTGCAGGAGCACTAGGTAATCAAGCTGGACCGAGTGGAAGTTCAGCTGGTCGATCCCCGCATCCCTGAGTCCCAGTTTATTTATGATATGTATTGAACCGGGGGATGCCCCGTGTTATCATGTATTTGGGGATCTGTCTTTTGAATTGATTTTTATGGTTACTTGTTGTATTAGTTTGAGTTAACTCATATTTTGAGTAGTGGATATTTTTGAATGTATGATTTGAAGTTCAGGCCCTTAATATTTCGAAAAATTTTTAAGCCCTGATTTTTAGCTTCCGTGTTTATGCGCTTATTATGTGTTAATTGTTGATAATTAGCACGGGGCCTGACATGAATCCTGAAACAACTGTTGGGTGGTGTTGTGTTTATCGACGGCCAGCGTTTTTCGTGTCATAGCTGATGTAGTCTTTCATTTTTATACGTCTGTATTAAATCAGTTACAACAGTAGTAATTCAGGTAGAATGAGCTGTTGTAAAAACCGCAATTACAATATATAATAGAATTTGTTTTTCGTAAATTTTCAGTAGTTGGCGCCGCTTATGTTCTCGCCTGTCAGCTTGTGTTTGTGTTTCATTATTTTTCTAAGTTATAAAGAATACAGCTTATAACAAATTGTCTTTCAGCCCTTCATTTTATTTTAAAATTTTATTTCGTGACCCCGTGGGTTTGGGCGTCACAACAATGGTTTAAAATACTACATCTAAACAGAATCTTTGGACATGTCCGTATCACTTGATTTTACCTCATTAAGGCCAACTCCAATCGAGCGTATTCGATTGGCTTCTTCGTGCTGATGGAGAGCGGCAAGAATGTATTTTTCAAGCTTATTGAGCTTAGACAGTATATCATTTTGAGAGTCATCAAGTCTCCTTGTATCCTTATTTTGCCTAGCGATAAGATGAGATATAGAAGCCCTGAGATCATCAAAGGATACTGAGAAATCGGCAGAAACAACTGGTGGAGAAAGCTGATTTGAGGCTGCGTCATCTCCCAAATGAGTGTCATCTTCAACAAAGTGCATGGAAGAATCAGCTGATGTAGACGGAGAGTGGGGACGCTGGTCTAGAAACAACTGTACACTCTGATCCACAAACACCGAACTTGCAACTGACTGAACATGCGGAAGAACGGAAACTGAAAAAGTACCTAACTGTATATCTCGCAAAACGGATCTGTTCTCAGCAATAGTTGAAACAAACTTACGGATATCTAATGTACTCAGACCACCAAACAAACAATACCGAGCAAAAACTGTACACAGCTGATACCATCCCCAAGATGTTACTGTCGGCCTTCGAGACCCAAAAACTGGATTTGGTTCCACAACAGCAATAGCTCTACAGAAATTAAGAGAACCAATCGGCAGAAGCTTTCCAGAAATAAAGAATGCCGCGGCTTCATTACACACGTCAGCCCACCGCTTCTTCATCAATTTGAAAAATCCACTAACAGGCGGGAGGGTATCGACATAGGAAAGCCGAGACGGGATAACAACTGTACGGGAGGAAACTTCTCATGGTATTCGCTTCCATAATCAACACAGGGTTCAATAACCCAAGTTCCATTAACAAGAATCATGGTCCGTATCCAGCAAGATGAGCGAATATTCGGGTTTGATCGAGCTATTATGGCACCACGACCACGCTGTCTACCTTCAAACATCTGTGAGCAACACGTCTTGTCCCATGTGAGACCGCGTGCCTGCATCAATATCTTCAGCTCTTCGAGCAAAAAGAGATGAAGGTTGGATAACATATCCAGTACCTTGAGATTAGTAGCTGACGAGCCTTCACCCAGAACAAAATTTGATTTATAAGCTTCCACAAACTTTCGGGTCAACAACTCTCTGTGCTTTGTCAGTATATACATCCTTCTCTGAAGAACTTCTCTTGTGGAATCTGTTTCAGCCCATGTGAGGACTTTTTCTTCTTTGGCATAAAAGTATTCTATCTTTAGAACGGCCAATTTCTTGAAGCTGAAGGAATTAAAAAATTGTTCCACTTCATCAATAACTTTCTCTCGCAACTATACAAGAACCTCAATGTCTGCACAAATCAAAGAAAATTGTTCTTTGGCGGGATTTCCTTTTACGGGATCCACTATCACCAGAGGCGCCTTCCCCTTAGCATCAACAGAAATCTTGGGAAGACTGGCCTTATACCAGTCTCCTGCATTGACTCCTGGAATCTAGATACTCTTCCCCAACTTTATCTTCGTAATTTCTCCATTCCCTGATCCTTTATAGTTTCAGCCTCAGGCTCTGTCACAATATACGCAGCTGAGCATCTACTCTGCTCCCATTCTCATCAAAAATTTGCAACTGCTGATCCTTAACACATGTTCCAAAAACAACTGTTTCCATTTCTTCATCTGTATCGCTGGCTGTTACAATCGGTCTATCAGCTTCCTGAGCAATTAATTCTTCATAGGAAAGATTAAACCACTTATCCGTCTCCTCATCTCTTGGGACTATCTGTTCCCCAACGTCTGTTCCATTGACAGTCGTTCCTTCAACATCTATTCCATCAACATTTTGTTCTTCCTCATCTATTTCATTCTGAGCAGTCTCAGCGATCACCTGCTCAATAATGAGGTCCACGTCATCAGCAGACGTGGTTCGCACCTCCTCAGCAGTAGACTTCACTACTGGTTCATTTTCCACCGTTGGCTCGGATGCCTTCTCAGTAAGGCCACCAACAATTGTTTCTTCAACAACAAGGGCAGCTGATATCTCTTCCCTTTGTTCCTAAAAAATATTCTCCACGGGGTCCTCAACAGCTCCCCGCTCTTTCACAATTTCATCATCGGAATCCTTGTACAGCCGCAACATCCTCTTCTTCGATTTTCTCTTGGGCACAGGAGATTGCTCAGCAGGTGCGACCGGAGTCGGCTCAACAATTTGTAGAGGAACAGCCTCTTGTGCTACAGTAATAAGTACTGAACCCTTATCAGCCTTTCCAACTTTGGTCCACTTTTTATTTGAAACAACTGGCTCGACCACCTCAGCAGTAGCTGGTCTCTTCCTAGACACAGCCTTTTTGGCGGGTGTTCTCTTCACCCTGGGTTTATTTGCTACTTCCTCCACAGTGACTTTCTCATTGATCACAACATACCTATGAACCATTTTCTCTGTCAGAATTATAGGAGAGGGGAACGCTTTGGAGTCTCCCAACTCTAACGCCTATACATCCTTCAATAGGACACAAATTTGAATAGCATACCCCTTTGCTTGCCTTGATCCTGCGGTCACCATTTCTATAAAAATGTTGAATAACAACCTTCCCCAGTTGATTTGTACGCCTCCAGTGATAGCAGACATCAAAAGAAAACGCTCATGAGTGATGGCATCAAATGACCCTGCTTTCACGAAAATAGATTTCGCCAAAATGTCACTGAGAAGTCGAAACTCAATATTTATCTCCCGCTTCTTGCAGGAGGTGCTCACTTGTTACCAGAATCAGAGAAAATACTTATTTCATCAAATACGAGAGCCTCCGGAATCTCAGATAAGTCTGTCAATCCATCCAAGGGCAACTCAAACGCCCCTGCAAAGATTTCCTCAGAATTTTCCACTGACGTCCCTTGTACAGTGCTGACCACCATTCCATCCCTTACAGATCCATTATGAAAGAATTATTAAAGCATCTTCGTAAAAGATAGAGGAACACCCTAGAAAGCGTTTCAAACCGGACGCCACAAGGGCTCCAAACATTGCTACAATTCCAGTGTCGTCCATGGAAAGGACTGAGTCGAACGAAACGTGAAGGCTGCTGCTTATCAGTGAAGATGCCATTGACGAAAGTTGACTGAGTGCAAAGAAGTCTGAAAAGAAATATCTACAATATGAAAACACGAAGAACACGAGTGCAAGAGATGCTAGAGAACAATATGCGCAAGGTAAGTGAAAATGAGAAAGGAAGCACCGTAAATAACTATGGAATTTTAATCGGTGAAAGAGAGAGAAAGTGTGGATGTGACGTTTCTCATGATGACAATCACATGTCATTTATCCGACGACGCGTACAATATTTTGAAGTGATTTTGAAAAGATTTTATCAAAATTGCGAATTAAGAAAGTGATTTTAAAATAATTTTTCAAATATTTTAATCGTATAGTGTGAAGTAAAAGCGCGCCAAGAATGTATAACATCATAGCTGGTTTAATATATCGCTGAGGGTAAAACAGGATCTGATCACAAATAAGCATCAGCTGTGTATATGTGGCATCTGAGTGTATCCAGATCCCACTTATTCAGCTGACGTAGCACTTAACAATTCAGATCCTGGTTCCCCCTACGATTAAGATCCTATCCAACGCAATATGCTTGCCTCAGCTGAAGGTCTTTACGTTCCCCCTGAACAAAAGACTCGTAGCTAAATTAAGCAACAGCTATCAACCTGCAAGTTGTTAGCGCACAGACAATTCAAGGCAACTCTAGGAGACCTAATATGTGTCTAAAATAAGAAAACTTAGCGTCTGGTAGAGGCTTTGTGAAGATGTCAGCGACTTGCTGTTCAGTCGACACATACTCCAGCCGAACGTCTTTCTTTAGCACATGGTCCCTTATGAAATGATGCCTGATGTCTATGTGCTTTGTCCTTGAATGCAGTACTGGATTTTGGGTGATCGCGATGGCACTGGTGTTGTCACATAGAATGGGTGCTTCAGAAGCATCAATACCACAGTCCTTTAGCTGGTGTTGAATCCATAGTATTTGAGCACAACAGCTGCCAGCTGCTAGGTACTCCGCTTCAGATGTGGACGTTGCAATGGACGTCTGCTTCTTACTGAACCAGGAAATCAGTCGATCCCCTAAAAATTGACAAGTTCCACTTGTGCTTCTACGATCAATCCTACATCCTGCGTAGTCTGCATCGCTATAGCCGATTAGTTGAAAGCCTGAGTCTTTTGATACCAAAGACCCACGTTGTAAGTGCCTTTCAAATATTTTAAAATGCGTTTCAGGGCTATATAATGTGACTGTTTAGCTTCTGCTTGAAATCTAGCACACATACAGACAGCAAACATGATTCTGGTCTGCTAGCAGTTAAGTATAGCAAAGAGCCAATTATGCCGCGATAAAGTGATACCTCAATGGCAGATCCAGCTTTATCTTTATCCAGTTTAATTGAGGAGCTCATAGGGGTCGCAGCTGCTGAGCAGTTGTCCATGCCAAATTTCTTCAGCAGTTCTTTCGTGTTCTTAGCCTGGTTAATGAATATTCCATTATCCAGCTGTCTGACTTGTAAGCCCAGAAAGAACGTCAGCTCCCCCATCATATTCATCTCAAATTTGTCCTGCATTAACTTGGAAAAATTCTGGCACAATTTGGGGTTGGTTGACCCAAAGATAATATCATCGACATAGATTTGAACTAATAAGACATGATCAGCTTTAACAAATTTAAACTATCAACAGTGCCTATAGTGAAATCATGCTCGATTAGAAATTTTGAAAGCGTATCATACCAAGCTCTGGGTGCTTGCTTCAACCCGTACATAGCTTTATCCAATTTATAAACGTGATTTGGATATGTATGATTTACGAAGCCAGGAGGTTGTGCAACATACACTTCCTCTGTTAAGATGCCATTAAGAAATGCACTCTTAACATCCATCTGAAAGACTTTGAAGTCTTTGAATGCAGCATATGCAAGGAACATGCGGATGGCTTCTAGCCTAGCTACTGGTGCAAACGTTTCATCAAAGTCTATTCCTTCCATTTGTCTAAAGCCTTGTGCAACCAGTCTAGCTTTGTTTCTAGTTACTACTCCATCTTCATTCAGTTTATTCCTAGATACCCATCGAGTTCCTATAACTGAATGATTAGAAGGTCTAGGTACAAGTTGCCATAAGTTATTACGCTTAAATTGATTTAATTCTTCTTGCATAGCGTCTATACAGCTGGGTTCAGCTAGGCTTCTTCTATCTGCTTAGGTTCTATGTGAGATGTGAATGCTGAATCGAAATGATCATGCAATAGCTGGCCTCGTGTGCGAATAGGATATTCGATGTTACCTATGACCTGCTCGGGTGGATGATTTCTGTTCCACCAAAGATCAAGTCCAATGGGATTTTCTCCTTGTTCCACTTGTGTAACTGACTGGATAGCAACAACTGGATCAGCTGATACCAATTGATATTTTTCGTTGTCTGCTTGAGCATCAGCTTCCAGCTGTTGTAGTGGTTGTTCCAGATGTGAGCTTGGTTCAGCTCTTGTATCAGTTCTGTATCAGTTGTTGGTCTGGATACCAATTGATGTGATGTGCTCGACGACTGTATACTTCAGATGTTGGTCTTGATACCAATTGATATGCGCTTGTATTTTGTGCAACAGATGTTGGTTGATGAATAGTAGAATCTGCTTGAGCAACATCTGTCTGAGCAACTTCTGGTTGAGCAACATCTGATTGAACGTTGGTCGTTTCAGCTCCAGCAGCTGTCAGATCTGTTGTGCGTTGTCGTGCGATGTGTCCAGCGCTTGTTGTGTTTCTGCTGAATATTTTTGTTGTGGCACATCATCATCTGATTCATCAAGAATTGTCGATTCCAGACGTGAACACAAATCATGTAGGCTTGCAGCTGAATTGGATCTGAAGCTTGTCTCATCAAAGACAACATGAGCGGATTCTTCAACTGTTAGACTTCTGTTGTTAAATACGCGATAGGCTTTGCTAACAGCTGAATATCCTAAGAAGATACCTGCAAAAGATTTTGGTTCAAATGCGGTTAGGTGATTTTTGACATTATTATGAATAAAACATCTGCACCCAAACACCCTGAAATAGGATATATCAGGTTTCTTGCCATGCCAGATCTGATATGGGGTTTTATCGTGCATCCTATTAATCATAGATCTGTTTTGAGTATAACATGCTGTGTTAACTGCTTCTGCCCAAAATTTTTGTGAAATACCGGAATAAGCAATCATAAATCTAGCAGCTTCTTTTAAAGTACGATTTCTCCTCTCAGCAAGCCCGTTCTGCTGAGGAGTTCTAGCTACTGAAAGCTCATGCTTTATCCCAATGTCTTCCAGATAAGAAGTTAATTTATGATTTAAAAACTCAGTTCCACGATCACTTCTTATCCGGTTAACTGTACAAGATCTGTCATTTTGCAAACGTTTTAAAAGATGTATCAGCTGGTCGGCGACTTCAGATTTTTCTTTTAAAAACAACACCCAAGTAAATTTTGTAAAATCATCAAAAACTGCTAGGGTGTAATTTGTTCCCCATAAGCTAGTTACGGGTAGGATCAAAAAGATCCATATGCAAAAACTCTAAGCTACGGGAAGAACGTTTACCGCCTTTATTTTTGAAAGTAGATTTAATTTGCTTACCCAGCTGACAAGCGGCACAAATCTTGTCCTTAGAAAAATTGATTTTTGGCATATCAGAGACCATATCATGCTGACTCAATTTAGCAAGTGTTTTGAAGTTCAGATGGTTCATTCTGTGATGCCACAGCCAGCTCTTGGAAGAGTCAGCTGCAAGGCATAACTGTTCAGATCCCAGCTGCTCTGACCAATCGATTATATAGGTATTCCCCAAACGTTTACCTACCAATACAGTCAGACCATTTGGACTCTGAACTGCGCAGGTGTGTTGTTGAAAATTGACTATGTAACCCTTGTCACATAGCTGACTAATACTAATCAAATTGTAACGCAGGTTATCGACAACTAAGACATCTGATATAGAAATGTTACCGTGGATAAGTTTACCCTTACCCACAGTGTTACCATGAGCGTTATCACAAAACACAATTTTCGCTCCTTTGTGTGGGATGACATCTGATAGCAGCTTTTTGTTTCCAGTCATGTGACGTGCACAGCCGCTATCCAAGTACCATATGATTGATTCGCTTCCAGCTTGGTACCTGTGGTCCTGCAATCATGAAAACAGATTTGGTACCCAATTTTACTTGGGTCCAGATAGGATTACCCCTTTCGGGACCTATACTTGAATTACTTTGACAGTTTTCCCAATATGATAGTCCATAAGGGTCTGTGCAGAAGTATGGTGAGATCTGTCGAGTTTAGGTTTGATATTTTGACCAATTGGATCTCTTCTCGGCTGAATCTTTTTCCAAACAGATTTGACCTTCCTAGAACCACGTCTGAGTTGGTGAGAGACAAATGACTTAGAACCATCTTTCGCTTTATCTTTGTCAAGTCTGTTCTTTATCCAACCAGACTTTGGGTTCTCGTGTTTGTCATAACCGATACCAGCTTTTCCTTTCTTATTCAATAGCTCCAAGATCTGGTCATCATATCGTACCGACTCACATGGATCATGTATCACACTAGCTTTGACAAAGCTCATGTTTTTTAACTTGTCGTACACCAACTGTTACTGAGTACTTGTTTCTCCAGAGCTGCTTTCACAAACATTGAAACCCAAGACAGATTTATCATTAACCGGCTTTTGACTCTCTTGCAGCTTATTCAAGGAAACTGAAGACTTTGTCCAGGAACTCATCACCTCATTTAATCTTTCGTTTTCAGCTTTGAGCTCACTAGATTCATTTCTCAACAATTCATTCTCAGTCATCAGCTTATTCAACACGATTTGTAAACTGTCAGCTTCACCAAGTTGAACAGTACTTGGCTCAACTGAACTATTTTTCAAGTCAGCGTTTTCAGCTTTAACTTCCTCGAATGTGTGAGAAAGCTTCCTGTACTCTTTGACCATATCATTAAGTGCACTGACAAGGTCTTCACGTGTAAATTCAATATTGGAGAAATCAAATACCTCTTCATCTGAAGTTTGATCAGCCATGAGACAGTGAACTTCCTCCTGTTCACTATCGCTGGATGAGGAATTTCTGGATGAGGAATCTGTATCGGTATCAGCCCAGCTCTTGTTGCTTTCCTCAGCAACCAGTACTTTGCGATCATTCTTGCGGCTAGGTCTTTTATCACCTATTGTCATCATCCTCCTATCTCTTGATCTTTCCTTGGATCTTTCATCTGTCTTCTCATCTCTTTTGTATCGATCCTCCTTCTTTTCAACTCTTTTTTATCTATCCTCCTTCTTTGGCTGTTGCAATCAGCTGCAAAGTGCCCTGGACGTCCGCAATTAAAACAGTTCATATCAGTTGTAACTTTATCATTTTTATGGACATTATTATAAGGAGTAGAAGGGTTGTAGGATCTTCTCAAGTATTTCCCAAACTTCTTAACGAAGAGGGACATGATTTCATTGCTGAGTTGATCAGCTGTCTTGCTAGTGCTTGGAGAGCACTGTTCAGATGTTGTAGCTGCTAGCGCTTTGGTCGGCTGGGAGGTTGATGGTCCAACTTCTGCTCTTGTTTTCCAACTCGAACTCATAAGCTTTAAGGTTTGCAAATAGATCATGAAGCTCCAGCTTATTGAGATCCTTGGACTCCCGCATGGCCTGTTGGGGGATCCGGATCCGCCCCCCGGTCAGGCAGCGGAAGAACAAAAATTACAGAACCGGGAGGCGATCAATACGAAGAACAAATCTACATTCTACGACATTCATAGGATGTTTAGCGAGTTACCTCTCTGGCACTTGTGCCTGGCTCCAACCGTGATTACAATAATCCGGCTCTTCTCGGTAGATTGCGGTAGATACGCCAATCCGGTCCACGACCAGATCCGAGACTCCTTCGTCAGACTGCACTAGAAGTCCAGACGAGATCAGCACGATCGGATTCTCCTCGAAAAACTAGGCCGGAACAAATTCCGGCGAAGTTGGCGGCGGCGCACGGCGGCGGCGGCGGCGGCGTGAGAGAGGGAGGGAGGGGCGGCTAGTGCTATTAGGTTTAGGTTAGATTGTAGTCTATTATGAAGTCAATTTTATCATTAAGTCCAATAATCAACATTAAATAGACTTAAGGTAGACTTGGGCCGGTCCAACGGGCCCGGGTCCAAATGATGATATCTATCGCTGCGACTTCATCGTAGCTCCGATCGCCGATCAGATCGGACCGATCGACTCAGTTTCCAAAACTGAATGTTATGATGTGAAAAACAATTTTTCAGATTATCAAACCCCAAATAGCAAAATGACCTTTTTGCCCCTCAACAGAGTCAAAACCCGGTTTGACCCCTGTTGACTTTTAGGAAGTCGCACTTCCCGAAATCCTCTTCTCGTGCTCAACACATTGAGCTGAGTATCCGTGTGGGAATTTCGAATCCAGTACTTGTGTGACCCTCAATGGTTCAGGGATACAGCTAGCCGTGGGCCCACAACCATTGTGGCTCCGGAATCACAATTCCGGACCTGTCCAACGGATCATGGTAAAGCGTCTAGCAACAACCCGGTTTGACCCCTGTTGACTTTTAGGAAGTCGCACTTCCCGAAATCCTCTTCTCGTGCTCAACACATTGAGCTGAGTATCCGTGTGGGAATTTCGAATCCAGTACTTGTGTGACCCTCAATGGTTCAGGGATACAGCTAGCCGTGGGCCCACAACCATTGTGGCTCCGGAATCACAATTCCGGACCTGT
>KV018672.1:151746-162119 GCA_001598015.1 Dorcoceras hygrometricum
CAAAGTGAGACGCCTATCCTATCATGTATCAATGACGTTTCGAGTCGTGAGGACTAATCAGTACAACCAAGACCTCGGACTTATCCACTCGACAAATGATAGATCACCAGGTCACTATCTATCTGCATGCTCAGAACATCACAATGTTCCCTACCAATGAAACATGGTACTTTGCATCGCAGATACTAGTCTCGAACTCGGGCGGCCTTATCCTCATTTTGACGGCCCAATCGACTAGGAACATGTTCAGAATACACAGCGACTATTAGATGTGTTTCATGATAGCCGTCATACCCACTATCACATCTAACGTACGCTTTAGTGTATTCTAGGTCTTTACTCAACACAATTGTAAATCATTCACACATAATGAAAGTAAAGAATGCCATATAAAAGAATGTGAATATCATATATAAAGATCGTTTGTACAAGAGTCAATAAAACCCACACGCCACAAGTTGGCTAGTTGGGCATCTACTCTAACAATCTCCCACTTGCCCTAAAGCCAACTACTCATCAGACTCAGTCCCATTGTTTCGTGATGTTTTTCAAACAACGGTCCAGGCAAGGGCTTCGTAAGTGGATCAGCAACGTTGTCCGCAGAGGCGACTCTCTCAACTGCTATGTCGCCTCTGGCCACAATATCCCGGATTATGTGGTATTTCCTCAGTATGTCTTTGGATCTTTGGTGAGACCTAGGCTCCTTTGCTTGCGCAACGGCACCCGTGTTGTCGCAGTACACCGGGACTGGACCAACTCCATTAGGAATGACGCCCAACTCTTGGACGAAATTCCTTATCCAAACGGCCTCCTTAGCAGCAGCTGATGCTGCAATGTACTCAGCCTCAGTGGTTGAATCCGCGATGGTTTCTCGCTTGGAACTCTTCCAAGAGACAGCACCACCATTGAGCATGAATACAAATCCAGAGGTTGATTTCGAATCATCCATGTCACACTGGAAGCTAGAATCAGTGTAGCCTTCCAGTTTCAGTTCACCACCCCCGTAGACCATGAACATATTCTTAGTCCTTCGTAAGTACTTAAGAATATCCTTCACGGCCTTCCAATGCAATTGGCCGGGGTTGGCCTGATAACGGATCGTGACACTCAGAGCATATGCGACGTCCGGTCTAGTTGAGATCATGCCGTACATAATACTACCTATAGCCGAGGCATATGGCACACGTGCCATACTCTCTATCTCCTCATCAGTCTTTGGACACATAGACTTAGATAGAGTGACCCCGTGGCACATAGGTAGGTGTCCTCTCTTGGACTCTTCCATAGAGAACCTCTTAAGTACGGTATCGATGTAGGTAGCTTGGGTGAGTCCGAGCATCCGTTTAGATCTATCCCGATAGATCTGTATCCCAAGGATATAAGATGCTTCACCCAGGTCCTTCATCGAAAATCGGCTAGCCAGCCATACTTTAGTTGATTGCAACATTCCTACATCATTCCCAATGAGTAAAATGTCATCACTAGAAACAAACACTTTTGTTTCGCTGGGATAGTAGAAATAGTATCCAATGGAATTCTTTGGATACCCAATGAAGTAGCATAAGATGGATCTCGTATCCAGCCTATCTCCCACTGTCTGCTTCACGTAAGCAGGACATCCCCAAATCCTCATAAATGAGTACTTGGGTGGTTTGCCCATCCATATCTCATACGGAGTCTTATCCACTGCCTTGGTGTGGACATTGTTCAACAACATTACCGCCGTTTCGAGCGCATAGCCCCAAAACGAGGTCGGAAGTTCAGTGAAGCTCATCATAGATCGAACCATGTCCAACAAGGTCCGATTACGACGCTCCGCCACACCATTGAGCTGTGGTGTCGCCAGAGGGGTCCACTGAGAGAGAATCCCATTCTCCTTTAGGTAATCTTGAAACTCAGCACTTAAGTATTCGCCACCTCGATCAGATCGAAGTGCCTTAATACTCTTGCCCAACTGATTTTCTACTTCAGCCTTGAATTCCTTGAACCTTTCAAAGGATTCAGACTTGTACTTCATCAAGTACAAATACCCGTACCTAGAGTAATCATCGGTAAATGTGATGAAGTATGTGTGGCCGTATTTAGTACCGATGCTAAATGGGCCGCACACATCAGTATGGATCAAATCCAATAAGCCTTGGGCACGTTCACCCTTGCCCTTGAAGGGTTGCTTGGTCATTTTTCCTTTCAGACAGAATTCACAAGTCGGTAGGGAGTTTATGTCTGACAGATCAAACAAGTCACTCCTAACTAACTTGTTCATCCTACTTAGGGAAATGTGACCTAGTCTAGCGTGCCAAAGTTGTGCTGGGTTTAAGTTATCGTGTTTCCGTTTAATCGTTGTTGTGTGTGTTTCGACATCGCGAGTTGGAACGTCTTTTAACTTTAAGGTGTATAGATCGTTTTCGCGTTCCCCAATTCCAATTAAACATTCATAAATATTGCAAATCGAATTAGCAAACATACAAGAATATCCATCTCTATCAAGCATAGGAATAGAAATAATGTTTTTAATCAATTCAGGAACAAATAAAACGTCCACTCGACAAATGGTAACCACTTGGAAAGTCCGAACGAGGGTAGTTCGATAGATCACCAGGTCACTATCCATCTGCATGCTCAGAACATCACAATGTTCCCTACCAATGAAACATGGTACTTCGTATCGCAGATACTAGTCTCGAACTCGGGTGGCCTTATCCTCATTTTGACGGCCCAATCGACTAGGAACATGTTTAGAATACACAGCGACTATTAGATGTGTTTCATGATAGCCGTCATACCCACTATCACATCTGACATACGCTTTAGTGTATTCTAGGTCTTTACTCAACACAATTGTAAATCATTACACACATAATGAAAGTAAAGAATGCCATATAAAAGAATGCGAATATCATATATAAAGATCGTTTGTACAAGAGTCAATAAAACCCACACGCCACAAGTTGGCTAGTTGGGCATCTACTCTAACATGGCCATCATCTTAACGTCCCATTCCCTGGGCAATGCTCTCATCACCTTCAAAGCCAACTCTCGGTTGCTATATTCTTTTCCCAAGCTAGTAAGCTCTATTACAACAGCACTGAAGCGCTCATCAAATTCTGTCATTGTTTCTCCATCCTTCATCTTCATAGATTCATATTTCTGTTGAGCGACAGTCAGCTTGTTCTCTTTTTTTCATCGTTTCCTTCACATATTTGTGTCAGCTTTTCCCAAATATCTTTTGCTGTGGCACAGGTTTTTATCTTGCTGAACATATTTTTGTCCAGTGTCTTGTAGAGAATGTCCCTGGCCACATTGTCCAGATTTGCTTTCTTTTTGTCTTCGTTTGTGTACTCATGTCTGCTCTTCTCCAGATACTGAGGCTCGCCATTGGATATTGCAAAGGCTAAGTTTGGCTTCATTATCTTCATCGGCCCTTCTGTGATAACTGGCCACATGCCATCATCCTGAGCCACCAGATGCGCTTGCATGCGAATCTTCCAGTAATCGTAGTCCTCCTTGGAAAACATGGGAATTTTGTTGTGAGAAGTAGACATTTTAAAATATGATAAACACAAACAACAGACTGTTCAATAACTGAGATGCGCAGGCTCTGATACCAATTGATAGGATCAATATGGCCTCGAAATACAGGCCTAGGAGTTCAGAAGTGGGGGTTGAATGAACTCCTTGATATTTTTAAATTTTCGAAACCTTTAAAACAATTTTTACAGGCACCCGCTTAACTTAAATCCGAGTTACCAGATTTAAGGTATCTCAGTTTTAATGCTGATTTCAGTAAATGTGCGGAAATAAGCCAATCAATCAGTGAACAGTTAAATCAATAAGTAAATGCAGTAATGTAAGAGAGTAGGGTCAAGAATTTGTTTATGGAAGTTCGGATGTCAATATCCTACGTCTCCCCTTCTTCCTTTTCAGGAAGGTTCCACTAGAAGATTTGATGTTTACACCCTCTGTAACCACCCAGTCACCGAGCCTCGCTCAAGATGAACTCCTAGCAACTCCAATCAACAAGCAGTCATAGCTGCTGAATACAAGTAATGTGGTTTTTTGAACTGCTTCACAAAGCCAGTTCGTTACAGACTCAGTATGAATATAACAATGAGATATACAATTATTTGAGACTGTAGATCTTCTGGTTTCTAAGCTATGAAACAAGATTCAACAAGTGAACCAGAAGATGACTCGAAGATTGAGAACAGTTAAGAACAATGATGAAATTTCTTCTTCGAGATTAAAACACTGGACTTCAAAGGATTTTTGCAATATATCTTTTCCAGTGACTGTGTGAGCTTTTTGTGAATGAAAGTATAGAAACAGCAAGCTCAAAAACGATGAATACGATGAATGGCAGAGTGTTAGAGTGTAACAGAAGAGAGAGCTTCTTCAATTCAAAATTCCAGCTATATATACTCTTTGTCTCCAACGGTCAGTAGATTTTTGCCTAAGGAAACAAAATCATCGTCAGCTGTATGCACTGCTCCACTAAAGGTAAATTGCGTTTCATCAGAGCCAGATTATCGTCTTTCCATATTTGTGCAAACACCGTAAAACGTCCTCTGTATATTGTGTACTATTTATCCAAAATAGTACTACATTGTTTCCTTAATTCAGGCAGTTGTACGATTCAATCTTCACCATTGATTCTTTCCAATTTGAACATTGATAGTGTTTGAATCGTTTCGTCGTCTGCGTCTGAACATGTTCCCTTAATTTCTCTCATCGTTGTTTATGTAGATGTAGCTGAAAAGATACTTGAATATTTCCAACAGCTGAGTGCTTCAACACTTGAGTTATTCCAACAGCTGAATACTTTGTAACATCTGATTGTAATGACTGAAAGACTGTCTTGACATCTGAATTATCCGCCTTTTTGTAAAACGAATATGATATTTCTGAATACTTCACAACAGCTGTTGTAACGACTGAAAGCTTCAACATCTGAGATTTCCAATAGCTTAATGCTAACCAACGACTGAATACGCTAAGGGATACAACATCTGAATCCTAGCGCTAAACCAAACGCTGTTGTCTCAACTTATCCAAACGACGTAGTTTTCTGTCTGCTAAGAAATAGGCTAACATTCGAATACGTCTGATATCGAAGCAACATCGTAAATACCCAACGTCTGAATATACTTACTTCTGAAAAAGATACCCAACGTCTGAATCAATACCAGAATCTAATATCCCGTATAATTTCAACATCTGAAATCTTTACGACTGAGATAATTCAACCCAATAACTGAATAGTCGATTCAACATCTGAATATGCGACTCAACATGTGAACCGTTCCCGAAAATCAACATCTGAATAAGCCTGACATCTGAATATACTTTGCTCCAAATACGTAGCTGATAACTTCAACTTCTGATTGTCCAGATGCTATCTTTAATTTAGCACTTGTGTTATTTTTTTATCACCAAAACTAATAAATTTTATCTTAACATATAGTCTCAATAACGTTTCGAGTAATGAGGGCTAATCTATACAATCAAGACCTCGGAATTAATCCACTCGACAAATGGTAACTACTTGGAAAGTCCGAACGAGGGTAGTTCAATAGATCACCAGGTCACTACCCATCTGCATGCTCAGAACATCACTATGTTCCCAACCAATGCAACATGGTACTTCACATCGCAGATGCTAGTCTCCATCAAGACCTCGGAATTAATCCACTCGACAAATGGTAACTACTTGGAAAGTCCGAACGAGGGTAGTTCAATAGATCACCAGGTCACTACCCATCTGCATGCTCAGAACATCACTATGTTCCCAACCAATGCAACATGGTACTTCACATCGCAGATGCTAGTCTCCAGCTCGGGAGGCCCTTATCCTCTTTTAAACGACCCAATTGACTAGGAACAGGTTTATAATATACAGTGACTATTAGATGTGTTTCATGATAGCCATCAAATCAACTATCACATATAACATACACTATAGTACATTCAAGGTCTTTATCCAACAATGTAGTCATAATAATGAAGATAAAGAATGCCATAAAAGAATGCGAATTTCATAAATAAAGATCGTTTACATAGAGTTAACAAGAAACCGACACGCCACAAGTTGGATAGTTGGGCACCTACTCTAACAATCTCCCACTTGTCCTAAAGCCAACTACTCATCAGACGCAGTCCCATTGCTTCGTGATGTTTTTCAAACAATGTTCCTGGCAAGGGCTTCGTAAGTGGATCAGCAATGTTGTCTGCAAAGGCAACTCTCTCAACTGCTATGTCACCTCTAGCCACAATATCCCGGATTATGTGGTATTTCCTCAATATATGTTTGGATCTTTGGTGAGACCTAGGTTCCTTTGCTTGCACAACGGCACCTGTGTTGTCATAGTACATCGGGACTGGACCAACTCCTTCAGGGATTACGCCCAACTCTTGGACAAAATTCCTTATCCAAACCGCCTCTTTAGCAGCAGCTGATGCTGCGATGTACTCAGCCTCAGTGGTTGAATCCGAGATGGTGTCTTGCTTGGAACTCTTCCAAGAGACAGTACCACCATTGAGCATGAATACAAATCCAGAGGTCGACTTCGAATTGTCCACATCGCATTGGAAGCTAGAATCAGTGTAGCCTTCCAATATTAGTTCACCACCCCTATAGACCATGAACATATTCTTAGTCCTTCGTAAGTACTTAAGAATATCTTTCACGACCTTCCAATACATTTGGCCGGGATTTGCTTGGTAGCGGCTCGTGACACTCAGAGCATATGCGACATCCGGTCTAGTTGAGATCATACCATACATAATACTACCTATTGCCAAGGTATATGGCACACGTGTCATAATCTTTATCTCCTCATCAGTCTTCGGACACATAGACTTAGATAGAATGACCCCGTGGCACATAGGCAGGTGTCCTCTCTTGGAATCTTCCATTGAGAACCGCTTAAGTATGGTATCGATGTAGGTCGCTTGCGCGAGTCCGAGCATCCTTTTCGATTATCCCTATAGATCTGCATTCCCAAAATATAGGATGCTTCACCCATGTCCTTCATCGAGAATCTACTAGACAACCATACTTTAGTTGACTGCAGCATTCCTACGTCATTCCTAATGAGCAGAATGTCATCAACATAAAGTACAAGGAATGTCACAGCATTTTAAACTACCTTCTTATACACACATGGCTCCTCGGGATTCTTGATGAAACCAAATTTTTTAATTGTTTCATCAAATCTGAGGTTCCAACTTCTCGATGCTTTCTTGAGACCGTAGATAGATCTCTGAAGTTTTCATACTTTATGCTCACTTCCTACAGATGTGAAACCCTCAGGCTGCGTCATATAGATCTTTTCCTTAATGTTTCCATTAAGTAATGCAGTTTTCACATCCATTTTCCATATCTCATAGTCGTACCATGCGGCTATGGCTAGTAGAATTCTAATTGACTTGAACATTGCGACTGGTGAAAAAGTTTCATCATAGTCAACACCTTGTCTTTGAGTGTAACCTTTAGAGACCAGTTGCGCCTTGTAGGTCAGTATCTTACTATCGTACCCAAGTTTTCTCTTGTATATCCATTTTCCCCAATAGGAACTATTCCTTCGGGAGGATTCACGAGAGTCCAGACTTGGTTCGAATGCATTGAGTCAATCTCAGATTGCATTGCTTCAAGCCACAAATTAGAATCAGCATCAGAAATTGCTTCCTTGAAGATTCTTGGATCACATCCAACAGTTTGATCACTTTGATCATCTTCAAGGAGGAAACCATATCTAACAGGAGCCCTAGGAACCCTTTCAGATCTCCTAGGTGTGTCCATATCAAGGATTGGCTCTTGAGGTGCGGGAGATTCACTTGGTACTTCAGTTGGTTCTCGAACCTCTTCAAGTTCTACTATATTGCCTTTTCTATCAAGAATAAATTCCCTTTCCAGAAAGGTGGCATTTCTAGAAACAAACACTTTTGTTTCATTGGGATAGTAAAAGCAGTATCCAATAGAATTCTTTGGATGCCCAATGAAGTAGCATAATATGGATCTATTATCCAGCTTATCTTCCACTATCTGCTTCACGTAAACAGGACATCCCCAAATCCTCAAGTATGAGTACTTGGGCGGCTTGCCCATCCATATCTCATATGGAGTTTTATCCACTGTCTTGGTGTGGACATTGTTCAACAACATTACGTCCGTTTCGAGCGCATAGCCCCAAAACAAAGCAGGAAGTTCAGTGAAACTCATCATAGATCGAACCATGTCCATCAAGGTTCAATTACGAAGATCCGCTACACCTGTGAGAGAATCCCATTCTCTTTAAGATAGTCTTGAAATTCGGCACACAAGTATTCTCCACCTCGATCGGATCGAAGTGTTTTAATGCTTTTTCCCAGTTGATTTTCTACTTCAACCTTGAATTCTTTGAACCTTTCAAAGGATTCAGACTTGTGCTTCATCAAGTACAAGTACCCATACCTAGAGTGATCATCGGTAAAGGTGATGAATTAGGTGTGACCTGACTTAGTACCAATGATAAGTGGGCCACACATCAGTATGGATCAAATCCAATAGGCCTTGAGCACGTTCAGGCTTGCCCGTGAAGGGCAATTTTGTCATTTTTCCCTTGAGACAAGGTAGGGAGTTAATATCAGACATATTAAACATGTCACTCCTAATCAACTTGTTCATACTATTTAAGGAAACATGACCTAGCCTAGCGTGCCAAAGTTGTTCCGGGTTCAAACTATCATTTTTCCTTTTTATCGTTGTTGTGTGTGTTTCTATGAGATCTAGAAATTTAGATATGATTAATTTGTGGAATTAATCAGATTTTAAGAATTCAGATTTGTACGTGGACAAATCTGGTGGTTCAGCTTTCAGTTGGAAGGCTTCGAATGTGTTTTTGGGTCAGATTTCATATTGGGAGAAATTTTGGGAATTTTGGTATTTTTAAGTTAGAAATCTGTTTTATGTGAAATCGGATTTTTGAGAAGATATTTGAATTGTAACAAGGAATCTGCTATCGTTGATGCCTTCTTGTTTGCAGCGTGTATTTGTTTCGAGAGGCAATACGTTGTCGTTTTGTGAAGTCTGAATATCTCATGTGTGGGAGAGATCTGGTAGCGCGTTTTATATTCAGACGTTGCCTTAGCGGGTTTTGTATCTAGTTGGATACGGATCCGTTTGAATTAGTTGCTACGACGCCGTTTCGCAGGAGCAGGTGACGTAGGTGAAATCTAGTTGGTTTGTTCACCAGATGTCAACGCTAGTCAAAGTTCCTGTAGCGCGATGTGGATACGCCGTCGTTTTTGTGAGATCTGGTTGTCATGTGAGTAGGAGAGATCCGATGCGTTAGTGTGTAGAGATCTGGTCTCCACGTGTTTTTGGGTTGGATACGACATCGTTTAGATAAGTGAATACGCTGTCGTTTAGGCTGGGAGTGTTTGTGAGATCTGTTTTGCAACGCAGCGTTTAGAGCTTAGTGTTTCAGATCTCTCCAGTGTTCGTTATTAGCGTCCAGACTTCACCGTGGTGTTGTGCGACGTCGTTTTGGAGTTGATCGCTGGTTTAGCGCTTGTTGGAAAGATCTGGTTCGCGGGAGTTAGCATCCAGACGTCAACGCTGGTCAACTCTCCTGTAGCGATCGTTGTAGTTTGTGTAGCGTGTTCCAACTTTAGCACTTTTATTCTCCAGACTTCTCCGTTGTATTGAAGTGACGTCGTTTTGGGGTTTCGAATGTTGTTAGCGCGCATGGTTGTGGAATATGGTTTGGTCGATATATGTTTAGCGCATGTGTAAGATCTGTTTCTGTTGGTGGAATTCGAGTATTGCGATGGTTAAATAATTCAGATTTCTCCAGCATTTTGCTTTAGTGTTCAGACTTCTTCCATGGTTGCGCGACGTCGTTTCGTTGCTGAGCATTGTCTAGTGCATGCGTTGGTTGCTTGAGAGATCTGTTTATGTCGGTGATTTATTTTAGCAGATTTCTCGTGTTTATATAAGAAGCAGGACTTGGTCTTTGTTTCATTAGTTGAGACTCCATACTTAGCGAAATATCCTCCCGACTTTCTTTCTTCGTCGCGAACCCTAGAGTACTGTTCACCGTGATTTTCATTCGCCAATTGCCGCCGTTTCCCGTCTCCGTTTTGGGCAATATCGGTGGCGCTGCACTCCTTGGGAGTTCCTCTTTCGATTAATACCAGCTAGAAGGTTCGAATTAGCCTTGGAGTGAGATCGCGAAGCAGGTAGCATTTCGGTTTAGCTTTGAGATCTTACTCATAGCTTTGAAATTAAGCTTCTTGTTGAGTTGAAATGTTAGAGTAATCGTTTGTTTGAGCGTTTACTCCCAGCTCTGAGTTACTGTGAATTGCCATGACCTGTTGAGTGGTTCCTGAGATCT
>KV018672.1:172044-201279 GCA_001598015.1 Dorcoceras hygrometricum
GTCACCCATCCCAAAATTGTCCCAAGTCAAGCACGCTTAACTTTGGGGTTCTTAAGTGATGAGCTCCCGAAAAGAAGATGCACCTTGTTGTTATGGGTAGTACCAATTAAATCTGATAAGCCTTCCTCAACTAACATCCATTACATCTATAACTTCCCATTCTCGTAATACCTCTCATTCCGGTGTGGAATCGGTTCATTCATGTGCCCCTTCGCCTCTAGAAGCCTGCCAGGAGCCGCTCATTGTCCGTGCAACCTTTGGCACCGTCGATCACTCCCCGCCCTCCTTGAGCCCCGGACCTCACATGCCCACCAGCTTCCGCTTGGTTCATCCTCGAACCACACCGTACTAAGAGAGGTCGGCTCTGATACCATCTGTAACGCCCCAGATTTAACGACTGCCCCCACTGTACCAACACTGATCTTTTCAGCGTGTTTTGTCCTCACTCGCACGCACCCTGAGAAACTTCCCAGATGGTCACCCATCCCAAAATTGTCCCAAGTCAAGCACGCTTAACTTTGGAGTTCTTAAGTGACGAGATCCCGAAAAGAAGATGCACCTTGTTGGTGTGAGTAGTACCAATTAAATCTGATAAGCATTTTCCTCATCTAACCTCAATTACATCTATAACATCCCAGTCTCGTAATCCCTCTCATTCCGGTGTGAGATCGGTTCATTCATGTGCCCCTTCGCCTCTAGAAGCCTGCCAGGAGCCGCTCATTGTCCGTGCAACCTCTGGCACCGGCGATCACTCCTCGCCCTCTTTGAGCCCCGGACCTCACACATGCAGTATGAAAATGCAATCCTATTACATAAGCTTCCAGTTTTACAAGTATTTGGTCTTCAATATCTTTGATCATAATCTCCACCATCATAAAAATTATCCTCCCAATAAGTCTAATATTTACATTTAAATATTCATGACAAATAGGGATACATTTTAAAGGGGTGGGAACTGGTCATAAGCCAGGGCCACTTTGAAATGATTTCAATGTAAAACCTAGCATACACCTAACACATTGGGCATGGCTCTCGATCATCCCAAACATTATCTATTCAATTAACTCAATTAATTGTCATAATTAAAATAATCAAATCAAATTTGATTTTATCCAACAAAATAATATTTTAAATATAAAATCATATTTTACAAATAAAATCTTATTTTGTTATTTTAACTGCATCAATTTTGGGCTTAAAACAATTTTAGATCCAATATCTCAAAAATTTCAAAAATTAATTATGGTCCAACCAGGTGGGGCGGCGGGTGTGCGCAAGCCGCCCGCAGGCGTGCAGCACGCGTTCTACACGCTGTGCGTGCCCTTGTGCGCAACGTGTGCGCACGGGGGGCGGCCACCTGCGTGACCAGATCGCGCATGTGGGACGGAGGGTGCGCGCACGGGTACCGGCCAGCAGGAGCAACGCCCGTCGGGCTGTGCACGCAGGGCGTGCGGGACAGGCGGGCAACGCCCGCCGCAATGTGCGTGCAGGATCCCGTGATCCCTGCCGCGATTTGCGCACGGCGTGTGAGACGGTCGAGCGGCGTGCGGTGGCGGCGCGTCGGCGTCCTGCCGGAAAAATATTTTTTTTTTGAAAAACGAGATTTGATGCAATTCAGGCAGAGTGGTGTATTGACAGATTCGAGTCAAGGCTCTGAAACCACTGTTGGCGCAGCGGTGTATCCGGATCCCGCTCCCGCGGAGCAGCGGAAGAATTAAAAAAATTGGAGCCAAGAACGGTCAATAGACCTATAAAATAATTAAAACATTCATAGAATATTTAGAATATACCTTGCTGGCGTCTAGGAGCCTGACATCGACCAATTTCACGAAGAAATTGGAACTTCAACGGTTGAACATCTACGGCCTCCTAATCCGGTCCACGACCGGAATCTCAATTCCTTCATTGGTTTGTACTAGAAAACCAATGAAAGTTTCACGGACGAAATCTACTCGCCGAGACGGTCGGAATAAATTCCGACAGGGATGACTGGCGGCGACGGCGTCGACATCGGTGATGACGACGAGGGAGGAGAGGAAGGGAGAATGTAACACCACGAAATCCAGATTACGTTAGAATGAGTACATTATTAGGGGGAAGATATTTTTAGATGATTACATGCCGTTTTATGTGAATTATTTATGATTTTATGCTGCATGGTATGCATGTGTTGTTTTTCAGCATGTTTGAGTTACAGACGCGTGGACGAGATTACGGCAGACCTGAATGAAAATAATTTGATATTTTTAAGTTATTGGATTTTTAAGAAAGAAATTATTTTATTTTAAGCAACAATTTCCGAAAATTTGAGTTTTTATGATTATTTTGGAGGGGAACCCGTTTTTCGCCTATACGGGCTGGTATATTGAGTTTTAAGGTATTTTAAAATATTAGGAGGCCTTGATTTCGAAAATATTTAATCTTTAAAGCCAAGATAGAGTTTTAATTGTCTTTTCAATTAAATATAGGGGCTAGCATGTCATTTTCCACTTTCTTTACTTAATTAAATCATAGGGGTCATTTGTGTCACATTGTATTATTTCTAAACACCAAGTTTAATCAAACCTAGCCTCCCTAAAACATCAACCAGAGCCGTCCTCCCCTCCCCCTCAAGCACAAATTTCTAAATTCCTCCATTCTTGGTCAAGTTTGGTGATCCAAAGCCGGTGGTGCCCCGATCTCGCGTCTACAATGTTGGTAACTCTCAAATCTCTTCTCCAACCAAACCAAGCATGTAATATCTTTTCTTTTTCTCACGATTTAAGCCATAGTAAACTGTTTTTAAATTTTAATGCATGAATTGTATGTGATTTATTCAGATCTATGCATAATGTTTGAGATCCATGCATGTTTCATAGTTTTCAAAACGTATTTGATTCGTTTCTTGTGATGCTTCGGTCATAGTCGGTTCATGGGGCTAGTGTTTGGTCCAAGGGTGGTCCAGATAGTTATTACATCGAGTTGGAGTCACGTAGGTCCAAACGGAAAGTGATTTGGTCAAGGAATGAATTAGTTACGAATTTTATGATCAGCACGTGTCCTCGCTTGTCGTCCGTGCGTGATAGTAGAGTTGTTGTGGTCAGGTATATCGATCAATATGGTCTGTGTGGTCGACGTTGATTGCATAAGATAGTCCGAGTTAGGGTCACTTTGGTCAAAACGGAAAGAGATTTGGTCGAAGAACGAATTAGTTATGAAATTTATGGCTAGAATGTGTCCTGGTTGCAGTCTGCGCACGAGCATTGGGCTTGTGGGCGTCGGTTTGGTTACATATTTAATAGTTTTGAATTTCGTTTGTTCCAGTGACTATTATATTGCGTTAAGGTGATGTGGGTCAAAATAGGGAGTGATTTGGTTAAGAAGTGAATTTTTAATGATTTGTAACTTTTGTCGCTCGAAATGAGCCTCGTCGGGTCATTTTTGTGAAAATTAAGATTTTGCGTCTTAGAGTTTGCTAAAGTTCGTGGATGATTGATTTGATATTTTAAGAATATTTAATATGTTTTCAAGCATTTTTATAATTTATTTGATTTATGGGATTTTTGGCAATTTTAGCGTATTTGGCCGAATATTTTAAAGTCAAAGTTTTAAAGTTAAAATCCTTTTATTTATGGTCCTAATACTTTTATAATATTTTAAAGTCAAATTTTTGTCATTGGTCTTTATTTAGTCAAATTTTAAATTTTTGAATTTTTAGCAAAGGATGGAGTAAATTAGAAATTTTAAAGGTTTAATTTTATCTTGGACCGGCCGGTTCAATTGAACCGGTTTTGCTGGTTCGGTTGGACCGGGTCGGTTCGTCGTGTGTCGAGTCAAAATTTTTTAAAGTTGATCCGAGTTATTTTAATTATGAACCTGTTATTTTTAATTTTAAGTCAAGGTCCAATTTTTTAAAAAATAGCCAGATGTTTTAAAATTGGGTCAAACTTTTAAAATAATTAGAGTTATGTTTATTTTTTAATTTTAAGTCAAAATTGGGGCTTTTGGAATTTTGATTGATTCAAAATTCATTTTTTTGGATTTTAAATTGGTCAAAATCGGTATTTTGGTCAAAATCGGCATTTGGGGTCAAAATTGATTTAAATTGATTTTATAAGCCAAAATTGATTTTTATAAGTAAAAATTGATTTTAAATTAGTCAAAAAGCGATTTGGATATAGTCAAAATTAGCATTGATTCCTAAAGTAAAAATATAATTAAAATATGCAAAATTTTAAAAAAGGGGTGATTATTCGTTTCATGAACTAAGTTTAGAGTGTTGTTTAGTCTAGAAGTAGTGAGCCAGACCCCAGAATCATTCTTTGACTGAAGTAGAAAAATGTAGAAGCCCGTAAATGCATAATGATTATATATGTAGTATGCTATGTACGTAAATGTTTTAAAGGAAATGATTAATTATACATTAACGGGCTAAGCTTTTAAACTTACATAATTTTACGAAATGCATGCATCATAAATGTTTTATGAATGTCAAAGGCATGTTCTTTTAAAAGACAAAATCCGAGGGATTGAAATATTTGTAACAAATGATGATGAGGGGATGCGGGATATCGGGCCCGTTGAAATTCTGTTAATTATGATGAGCTTATGGATCCATGTATGATATCATGGTGAAGTGGCAGCTTATGGATCCATGTGTCGATATCATGGTGAAGTGGCAGCATAGAGGTGTGACATATAGGGATCCCGGCTCGAGGTCGTGTGAATCACACCACCACGTAAATTGGTTTATAGATTGATCAATCGACTATGGTCACACTTCAAGATACGACACATATGTTTTTCATGTTACGTTATGTCATGCCTTATATATGTTATATGTTATGTTATGACATTAAATGTATGAAGCAATGTTTTAAGATCATGCACGCATTCATGTTTTAACGTTATTTTATTACAAGAAATTGCTTGCATGCGATTTTATTAGTATGTACCTTGTTATGATTTACGATAGAGCATGCTGAGCCTCTAGGCTCACTAGGTTTAAATGGTGCAGGTGATGATCCTGCTGAGTTTACATCGATTGGCGGTGAGGACATCTGAGCTCCTGTTGCAGCAGTACCCCTTGACGGCAGCGATGTTATTTTTTTTTGAGATGATACAGTTTTATATGTTGGTTATAAACATTTTTACTTTCAGTATTTTTACTTAGTTGATTATTATTCCATTGGGAATGTTTTTAAATATTTCTTTATTTATGTTTGAAGTATGGATGAGTAAGTGATTTAGAAATGTTTTAAAAGGGAACGAGCCATACTTTAAGTACATGTTTTCCGCACATGTTTTAAAAAAAGTTTCTATATTCTGGTTCGTTTCAGTTGGTATCAGAGCGATGGTTCTGGTGGTGTACTAGCCTGCTGCATGGAGCTCAGAAGTCGCACTACCAGTCTGTGAGTTTTACTGTTTTATTATTTATGTTTTTGTTCGCATGCTGCAAGTTTTAGTCCTACATGAGTTTTGGCCTTAGAGTTTTAAATTAGACGTTTAGTCATGCACTTATATTTTCGTGATAAGATTTTGGTGTTCATGCATGCCTCCCAGACGTGCTATCAGTACGTAACTTAATTTCGGGGACGAAATTTCTATAAGGGGGAGATTGTAACGTCCTGAAATCCAGATTACGTGAGAACGAGTACATGACTAGGGAAAAAATATTTTTAGATGATTACATGCCGTTTTATATGATTTATTTATGATTTTATGCTGCATGGTATGCATGTGTTGTTTTTCAGCCTGTTTGAGTTACAGAGGCGTTGACGAGATTAGGGCAGACCAGAATGAAAATAATTTGAGATTTTTAAGTTATTGGATTTTTTAAAAATGAAATTACTTTATTTTAAACAACTTTCCTAAAATTTGAGTTTTTATGATTATTTTGGAGGCGAACCCTTTTTTCGCCTATACGGGCTGGTATATTGAGTTTTAAGGTGTTTTAAAATATTAGGAGGCCTGATTTCAAAAATACTTAATCTTTAAAGCCAAGATAGAGTTTTAATTATCTTTCAATTAAAGAGAGGGCTAGC
Source organism: Dorcoceras hygrometricum (assembly GCA_001598015.1). Taxonomy (NCBI): domain Eukaryota; kingdom Viridiplantae; phylum Streptophyta; class Magnoliopsida; order Lamiales; family Gesneriaceae; genus Dorcoceras; species Dorcoceras hygrometricum. Next base: position 178,068 of record KV018672.1, read on the forward strand.
ATGTCATTTTCCACTTCCTTTACTTAATTAAATCATAGGGGTCATTTTTGTCACATTGTGTTATTTCTAAACACCAAGTTTAATCAAACCTAGCCTCCCTAAAACATCAAACAGCCGTCCTCCCCTCCCACTCAAGCACAAATTTCGAAATTCCTCCATTCTTGGTCAAGTTTGGTGATCCAAAGCCGGTGGTGCCCCGATCTCGCGTCTACAACGTTGGTAACTCGCAAATCTCTTCTCCAACCAAACCAGGCATGTAATATCCTTTCTTTTTCTCACCATTTAAGCCATAGTAAACTGTTTTAAAATTTTAATGCATGAATTGTATGTGATTTATTCAGATCTATGCATAATGTTTTGAGATCCATGCATGTTTCATAGTTTTCAAAACGTATTTGATTCGTTTCTTGTGATGCTTCGGTCATAGTCGGTTCATGGGGGTAGAGTTTGATAGGATCAATATGGATAAAAAACAGCCCTAGGTGTTCAGAAAGGGGGGTTGAATGAACTCCTTTGGATTTTTATTTTTCGAAACCTTAAAACACTTTTACAAGCGCCTCGCTTAACTCAGATCCGAGTTATCAGATCTGAGGTATCTCAGTTAAAATCTGATTTCTCGACTAACAATAATTGTGCGGAAATAATTCAATTGATCAGTGAACAGTATAAGTAAATAGATGCAGTAAGTAAGAGTATAAGAAGCAGAGATTTGTTTCTGGAAGTTTGGGTATCAAATCCTACATCTCCCCTTCTTCCTTTGCAGGAAAGTTCCACTAGAAGAATTTGATGCACACAGCTTCTGTCTACACCCAGTCACCGATCTTTGCTCCAAGTGAACTCCTAGAAATCTCCAACTATACGCAGATACAATTGCTGAATTACAAACAACTTAATTTTTCGAACTGCTTCACACAGCAAGTTCGTTACAGACTCAATATTGATATACAATGAAGTGCTAAACAATGAGTACTGTAAATCTTCTGGTTTCTAAACAGAGAAACTTGATTTACAAATGTAAACCAGAAGATGTGACTCGAAGATGAGACTATTAAGACCAACGTGAAGTGTTCTTCAAGTTTTTGAGGACTGGACTTAGAATTTTCTCCAATAATGAGTTCCAGCGAATACTAGAGAGCTTTTGTATGTGAATTGACCGAGAGGTTCTTCATTTGAATTCTTCATCTATCTATATTCTTCAACTCCAACGGTCAGTGGAACAAATTCCTTTGAATATCTTCATCACCGCATTTAGTGCTTAACTAATGCTATGCCGAAGGTACTTTGCGTTTATTAGGGCTTAATTGATTTTCATACCGAATCTGGTACACATCGTATCAATTTCTTTGCGTGATGTGAATCTTTACTCAAAATAGCCCTGAGTTTGTTTCCTTAATCCAAGATGTGTGACCATTGATATCTTTCAGATGGAGTGAAGGTGTGTTAAAGAAATCTGAGGCTTATATCTGTTGCAACATTTATATCTGAAAATCACGTTGTCTTTGTGTACAGCTACAAGAGATGTCTCTGTATAGCCGTCACATCTGAAATATCACCTTGAGTATGACAGATCTGAATAATGTATTGTTCTCGTAATCAAAACTGATAGCATACATCTGTAAGATACTGAGTCGAATCTATCCAATCTAAGTCCGTTATAGAAATCTGAATTACCATAAAGCTCTTTTGAATAAACAGACTAATATATGATATAGCATATTCGGATCTGACTTCCTGTAACAAATATCTGAATTACCCTGTGTAGTTTTTTCACATCTGATACTCTCGAATCTGAATTATAACATCTAAGTCAATATAACCGAATCTGTTACTGAAATCTCTAAATCAAGTCTAAAAACTTCACATCTGAAATCCTGACCTGATAATAAAGTTAACCAACCCGATTACTCAACTGATCCAAATACCCGAATCTGAGAGCTTCAACCTGAGAACTGAATTAACCCACTCAATAGCTGATATCTGGAATCCAAAACACTCGAGTCTGAGAGCACTTAACTGTAAACCACAATATCTGCGTGTTCGGATCTGATTCTTAAAATCGATTATAATCTTATTTTTGTTATCACCAAAACTCATTAATTTTATCTTAGCAGATTTTGATCCAAGGGTGGTACAGATAGTTATTCCATCGAGTTGGGGTCACGTAGGTCCAAACGGAAAGCGATTTGGTCAAGGAATGAATTAGTTACGAATTTTATGATCAGCACGTGTCCTGGCTTGTCGTCCGTGCGCGACAGTAGAGTTGTTGTGGTCGGGTACGTTGATCAAATGGTCTGTGTGGTCAAGGTTGATTGCATAAGATAGCCATTGAGTTAGGGTCACTTAGGTCTAATGGTCCGTAGATAGGATCAAAAGGATCAGCAGCCGCGTATTTAAAAGGCTTTCAAAGATTTTGCGCGCTGCTGAAACAAACTGGAGCTGCAATAGCTCGTTGTTCTTGAACACTTAAGGAAAAAAGAGCACCGGAGACAGATCTGGTATGATTTAAAAATCATGCGGAAAATACCAGAAATGAATCCTATATTTTAAAACAACTCAAACAGATTTATGTGCTACATAAATCTGTTCGAGACTTTGCAAGTGCTTGTGTGCTAACTGTGTATGCGATGCGAGAATGCTAAATGCTGAACTGTTATGCGTGCAATGCTAAAGTAAATACTGAATGAATAAAGAACACGATACACAATATTTGTTTCTGGAAGTCCCACAACCAGCAGCTGTGAGAACTCCTAGACTCCTCAAATGCACAACAGCCGCAACTGTGTGACTAACTACATACACATGAGTTTTACGTCATCGTGCTTGGACGGGAACCTGATAAACGATTTCGAGATCCATTCACAAAATAGATGTGAATGAATCTCGGTGTGTGAGATTGATACAATGAAGCTCTCAAACTCTCTGTTTTTCTCACACACTAGGGACATGCTCTAACAAGCTAATCTAGACTCAGCAATCGACTCTCGTGAAAGCTCCTCTCTAATGGCGGTCGATTGCTTCGTCTTCCTTTTCATTTTCCCTCTGTTGGTGTACTGTGTAATCAATGTATTTTTGCAACTGCGCTGTAGTCACACCAACATCTCTCATCGTCAACCTTCTTCAATGGCGTCGCCTTCGCATATATAGCCTCTGTACAATTAATCCCGTTGGACACAAAATTCTTCCCGTTCAAAAGTGTTCTGTAAAGTACCGACAGGGGAACAGTACTTGTGTCCTTTTCTTTTGCAGGCTTCTTGTCGTTTTCGCCATTTGAATTGAGCTCAGCAGTTGACATCCAGCTTTGATAACTCTTCGTAAGTTGTCAACTGCTTCGCTGCTGATTTATCACAACGACTGAATTCATCTTCTGCTGATATCTTTGTCGACTGGATGCAAAGCACTGTAGCTTGCGACTGGTACATTATCTTGCGACTGAATGCAACGCTTCGCTACTTCTTCTTTTCTTGCGTCTGGGTACCAAGTCGACTGGATATACAATAACACTGAAGCTTGCGACTGGATCCATCGTATCTTGTTGACTGGATGAATCTTGCGACTGGATCCACTGTAGCTCGCGATTGAATCTTGCGACTGGTTAACAACGCAAAGTCTTCCTGCTGAATCTTTAGCGCGAGAGCAAAACGCTGTCGTATCAACTTATGTAAACGACATCGTTTTGCTATCGCTATCTCCAAATAGCATCTGCTGATGAACAGTAGCTTGCGACTGGATTGCCTCCTCTACGACGTCGCTTCTCTCTTGCGTCTGGATGTGCAAGCTACCTGCTGATTCTTGCGACTGCTCTCTCAAACCATCTGCTGAATATGATGACGTCACCGATGACGTCATCAACGCTAATCCATCTGCTGATTCTTCAGCATGACGTCGCATCATCTCTTGCGCTTCGCTTCATCTGCTGATTGCTTCCTGCTGACTGGGATGACATCACTGCTGATGTCATCACAGCTGATTCCAAATCTTGCGCATCTTCTCAACTGCTGATATCTCTTCATCTGCTGATCACTGTAGCTTCCTGCTGAATGATGACGTCACTGCTGATGTCATCTATACTTAGCGCTCCAGCTGATCTCTTCATCGTTCCAGCTCCAGCTTGCGATTCTTCTTAGCTTCTTGAATAGCGACTGTTAATAGATTCATCAACAGTACTTATAATCGCTACTGCTAACAGATTCGTCAACAGTAACTTGCGCCTGGAATCTTCTTCTTCAATCTAATTCTCCAGCAGACTTCTCAATAATTGATCCAGCTGATTCAACTTGGACTACGCCTGAATACGAACAACTGTTTTAACTCTGGACGTCTCCATTGCTAATTCAGCTGCCAATTCCATGAACGCACCAAGCCAACTGCTGATTCTTTATATTGCGAACCATCGGCTGGACAGATTCTTCGACTGTTCATCATCTTCTTCGATAGCTAGAATCTGTACACTCAAGTAGAATTGTTAGAAACACAATAACAGGTTTTGTGTAATTCAAAACTTAATCAGGATCTGTTAAAACAGATCCATCAAGGTCCAAATGGGAAGCGATTTGGTCTAGGAACGAATTAGTTATGAATTTTATGGCTAGAACGTGTCCTGGTTGCAGTCTGTGCACGAGCAGTGGCCTTGTGGGCATCGGTTTGGTTATATATTTAATCTTTTTTGAATTTAGTTTGTTCTAATGACTAGTATATTGGGTTCTCATGATGTGGGTTGAAATAGGGAGTGATTTGGTTAAGAAATAAATATTTAATGATTTTTACCGTTTTGTCGCTTGAAATGAGCCTCGTTAGGTCATTTTTGTGAAAATTAAGATTTTGAGCCTTAGAGTTTGCTAAAGTTCGTGGATGATTTCATTTGATGTTTCAAGCATATTTTAAGATGTTTTCCAGTATTTTTATATTTATTTGATTTATGGGATTTTTGACAATTCTAGCGTATTTGACCGAATATTTTAAAGTCAAAGTTTTAAAGTTAAAACCCTTTTATTTATGGGCCTAATACTTTTATCAAATTTTAAAGTCAAATTTTGGTCATTGTTTTATATTTAGTCAAAATTTAAATTTTTTAATTTTTAGCAAATGATGGAGTAAATTAGAAATTTTAAAGGTTTAATTTTATGTCTTGGACCGGTCGGTTCAATTGAACCGGTTTGGCTGGTTCGGTTGGACCGGGTCGGTTCGTCGTGTGTCGAGTCAAAATTTTTTAAAGTTGATCCGAGTTATTTTAATTATGAATCTTTTATTTTTAATTTTAAGCCAGATGTCCAATTTTAAAGAAACTAGCCAGACGTTTTAAAATTGAGTCACTTTTAAAATAATTAGAGTTATGTATATTTTTGAATTTTAAGTCAAAATTGGGGCTTTTGGAATTTTGTTGAGTCAAAATTGATTTTTTTGGATTTTAAATTGGTCAAAATCGGTATTTTGGTCAAAATAGGCCTTTGGGGTCAAAATTGATTTAAATTGATTTTATAAGCCAAAATTGATTTTTATAAGTCAAAATTGATTTTAACTTAGTCATAAATCGATTTGGATATAGTCAAAATTAGCATTGATTCCTAAAGTCAAAATTTAATTAAAATAGGCAAAATTTTAAAAAGGGGTGAACATTCGTTTCATCGACTAAGTTTAGAGTGTTGTTTAGTCTAGAAGTAGTGAGCCAGACCTCGGAATCATTCCTTGACCGAAGTAAAACAACGTAGAAGCCCGTAAATGCATAATTAATTATATATGTAGTATGCTATGTACGTAAATGTTTTAAAGAAAAGGATTAATTATACATTAACGGGTTAAGCTTTTAAACTTGCATAATTTTACGAAATGCATGCATCATGAATATTTTATGAATATCAAAGGCATGTTCTTTTAAAAGACAAAACCCGAGGGATTGAATGATTTGTGACAAATGATGATGAGGGATGCGGGATACCGGGCCCGTTGAACTTCTGTTAATGTATGATGAGCTTATGGATCCATGTGTGATATCATGGTGAAGTGGCAGCTTATGGATCCATGTGTCGATATCATGGTGAAGTGGCAGCATAGAGGTGTGACATATAGGGATCCCGACTCGAGGTCGGGTGAACCACACCGCCACGTACGTTGGTTTATATATTGATCAATCGACTATGGTCATACTTCAAGATACGACTCATATGTTTTTCATGTTACGTTATGTCATGCCTTATATATGTTATATGTTATGTTATGACATGAAATGTATAAAGCAATATTTTAATATCATGCACGCATTCATGTTTTAACGTTATTTTATTACAAGAATTTGCTTGCATGCGATTTTATTAGTATGTACCTTGTTATGATATACGATATAGCATGCTAAGCCTCTAGGCTCACTAGGTTTAAATGGTGCAGGTGATGATCCTGCTGAGTTTACATCGACTGGCGGTGAGGACATCTGAGCGCCTGTTGCAGTAGTACCCCTTGACCGCAGCGATGTTATTTTTTTTGAGATGATACAGTTTTATATGTTGGTTTAAAACATTTTTACTTTCAGTATTTTACTCAGTTGATTATTATTCCATTGGGAACGTTTTTAAATATTTCTTTATTTATGTTTGAAGTATGGATGAGTAAGTGATTTAGAAATGTTTTAAAAGGGAACGAGCCATACTTTAAGTACATGCTTTCCGCACATGTTTTAAAAAAAAATTTCTAGAGTCTGGTTCGTTTCAGAGAAATATTTGCTAAATAGCTTTTGGTGTGTCTCAAATGAATACCCCAGGGCCCCTATTTACAGATTTTTCATGGGCTTAAACCAAGTTAATGGGCTTGGGTCGGGACCAGGCCAGGTGTACATTGGTTTCAAGTCCATCGATGTGGCTTCATCATAATCCCGATCGATGAACAGATCGGACCAATCAACATAGTTTACAAAACTGAGCATTATAATGTGAAAACAATTTTCAGACCACCTAATCCAAAATAGCAGTTAGGCCCCTGTAAGCTTTAAGGATAGTCATACTAGCCCAATCTTAAGGAAACTACATTTCCACCCTATTTAATTTTAGGAAGTCACACTTCCATCCTTCCTCCTACTATACTCAACAAATTGAGCTTAATTTCCATACGGGAATTGATAAACCAGTACTTGTGTGACCCTCAATGGTTCTGGGATACAGTTAGCCGTGGGCTCACAACATTTGTGACTCCGAAACCATATTTTCGGACTAACCCATCGGATCATGGTAAAGCATCTAGCAACATCGCCCCATGATCTTCTAGGTATCACTGATAGTTCCTGCAAGAACCATTCGGTCATGGTTAGCGTACAGTACGATCCTTTCAACTCAAATATCCCGATCAGATCAACGACCATTGGTAAATTGAGAGTCGCTTGAGATCCAATAACCATGCATACATCTTGGAGATCAAATAGTGACATTGCATGTGATACTAGTAAACCCATTTACCCAAAACACATCTAATACTCTGGCCAGAGATTTATCACACTATTATCTCCTCAGATAGCATAGGATATCCATGCACAAGGGCGAGCGGTGAATTCTCGACAACGAAGCATCGACTCCTACATGCATCGGGACCTCACCCAACCCCGCCACCTGATGACCCCAACTGAGTCGGTAAACGGGTCAAAGTGAGGCACATATCATGTAGAGTCTCAATGACGTTTCGAGTAATGAGGGCTAATATGTACAACCAAGACCTCGAACTTAATCCACTCGACAAATGGAAACCACTTGGAAAGTCCGAACGAGGGTAGTTCGATAGATCACCATGTCACTACCCATCTGCATGCTCAGAACATCTGTTAGGATAAAATTTATAGTTTTGGTGATAACAAAATAGGACAAGTTAAATCTGGATAATCAGACGCAAGCTTCTAAACCAGTCGCAAGACAGGATCTTGGTATCCAGACGCAAACTACAGTGGTATTGGGTATTCAGGTAGTTTGAAGATCCAGAGGGTTTGACTAGTCGTTGGGTAATCCAGACGCAGTGTACAGTAGTTTGAAGATCCAGACGCAGTGTACAGTAGTTTGAAGATCCAGACGCAGTGTACAGATTGAAGATCCAAACGTAGTGTACAGTAGTTTGAAAATCCAGACGCAGTGTACAGTTCATTTGGAATCAGTCGCAGGATAGTATCGGTAATCCAGACGCAAGCTACAGTGCTCTCATAAACCAGACGCAGGCTACAGTGTATTCATAAATCAGACGCAATAAGTCAAATGGTAGCATGTGCAAAATGACAACGTTTAAGCAAGTTGAAGCGACACCGTATTGAAACCAGACGAGAGCTACAGTGAGTTACTTAACCAGTCGAGGTGTTTACAAAACGATGTCGTATGGATAAGTTAAAACGTCAGCGTTTTAACTAACCAGTCGATAGCCTTTATAAAAGAACCAGTCGTCGGTATTTGAGGAGAGCGATGACAAAACGATGTCGCTTGAATAAGTTGATACGACAGCGTTTTGACTTCGTGCTAGAAACCAGTCGTTGGGTTATATAAAGAATCAGGCGCTGGAAAATCGCACATGGAAATCCAGTCGATGCATACTTGGAAGTATTTTCCAGTCGCAACATTTGAAACCACGACGAAGAAAATTGGATCTGGTTATCAAAGTAATTTCAGGCGCAAGTTTAAATTGATTCAAATACGATCGAATACTCAAAATGGAAAAGATATGTAGAATCGTACAATTGCCTGGAATTAAGGAAACAAGGTAGGTACTATTTTGGGTAAATAGTAAGATGTACAGAGGCCGTTTTTCAATGCTTGCACAGAAATGGAAAGAAGACAAATTGGCTCTGTCAATGAGCAATTTTATCTTGTAGTGGAGCAGTGATTACGGCGTACAAATTTGAAAGTGATTCAAACGGGATTTATTTTCCTTTGAATCATTTATGACCGTTGCAATCAAAGCCTATAAATACCAGAAGCTGGATTGAAGTAACCATCCTTCGCTATTAATCTATTGCGGTCACGCTGTCAAAATATTATCACGAGCTTTCCTTGCATTCATCTTTACGAAGCTCAAAGACTTGAATAATACAACCTTTGTTATTCACTGAAATATCTTCAAGTCATCCTCTGGTTCAGTTTTTGAATCGAGTTTCTTTGTTTATGAAATCAGAGGATTTTACAGTACACATATCGTGTATTCATTGTCATATTTTACTGAGTCTGTAACGAACTGGCTGTGTGAAGCAGTTCGAAAAATATACAAGTATTGTAAACAATCAGCATCTGCGTCTGCGTGTTAGATTGTGAAGTGTCTAGGAGTTCATACAAGTGCTGCTTGTGTGATCGGTTGGTTGCAGAAGGTGTTGGCTACAATGGTGGATCCGGCTCCCGTTTCCCGGGGGCGCAGCGGAAATCAAAAATTGCCCCGAGAAACGTTCAATAAATTAATACAATTCAATAAATATTCATACGGTGTTCATCGAATCGTTACCTTGCTGGCGTCTAGGCTCCTGGATCCAACCAGAATTCGCAGGGAAATCTGGCTCTTGAATTGTAGGCGGCGGTAGATCCTCCTAATCAGGTCCACGACCGGAATCAAGATGCCTCCATCAATCTGCACTAGAAGATATGACAGATTTTGGCACGGACGGAAACTCCTCGCCGTGGTGATTGAAACAAGTCCAATCACGTAGTAGGCGGCGGACGGCGGCGGCCGGTGGAGGCGCGGCGGTGGCGCGGCCGTGCGTGAGGTTTTGGAGCTTGGAGGCTAGGGTTGTGTGATTTAGTGTTGTGATGTGTAGCCCTAGGTCTAGCATAAGTATACCAATGATGGGCTTGAACCGGCCCATTGGACCTGGGGCGGACCCAGTCCAATATATGAACATTCGGTTCATTTAAATCACCACGGTTTCATCATAACTCCGATCAAAGATCAGATCGGACCGATCGAATCAGTTTCCAAAACTGAACATTATTATGCGGAAAACAATTTTTCAGATTACCTAGTCCAAAATGACAGTTTTGCCCCTCAACAGTGGGAAATCGCAATTTGACCCCTGTTGACTTTTAGGAAGTCGCACTCCCCAAAATCCTCTTCCTATGCTCAACACATTGAGCTCAGTTTCCATGCGGGAATCATGAATCCAGTACTTGTGTGACCCTCAATGGTTCAGGGATACAGCTAGCCGTGGGCCCCCAACCATTGTGGCTCCGAAATCACAATTTCGGACTTGTCCAACGGATCATGGTAAAGCGCCTAGCAACATCGCCCCATGATCCCCTAGGTATCACTGATAGTGCCTGCAAGAACCAGTTGGTCGTGGTTAGCGTACAGTACGGTCCTTTCAACACGTATAGCCCGATCAGATCAACGACCATTGGTAAATCGAGAGTCGCTAGAGATCCGATAGCTATGCATACATCTTGGAGATTGAATAGTGACATCGCGAGTGTTACTAGGTAAACCCATTTACCTAAAACACATCCAGTACTCTGGCCAGAGATTTATCACACTATTGTCTCCTCAGATAACATAGGATATTCACGCATGAGAGCGAGCGGTGAATCCTCGACAACGAAGCATCGACTCCTACATGCATCGGGACCTCACCCAATCCCGCCGCCTAATGACCCCAAGTGAGTCGGCAAACGGGTCAAAGTGAGGCGCCTATCATGTAGAGTCTCAATGACGTTTCGAGTAGTGAGGACTAATCAGTACAACCAAGGCCTCAGACTTATCCACTCGACAAATGGTAACCACTTGGAAAGTCCGAACGAGGGTAGTTCGATAGATCACCAGGTCACTATCCATCTGCATGCTCAGAACATCACGATGTTCCCTACCAATGAAACATGGTACTTCGCATCGCAGATGCTAGTCTCAAGCTCGGGCGGCCTTATCCTCATTTTTACGGCCCAATCGACTAGGAACGAATTCAGAATGCACAGTGATTATTAGATGTGTTTCATGATAGCCATCATATCCACTATCACATCTAACATACACTATGGTGCATTCTAGGTATTTATCCAACACAATTGTTAACATTATATAACATAATGAAAATAAAGAATGCCATAAATAAATGCGTATTTCATAAATAAATATTGTCATATACAAGAGTCTATAAAACCCACACGCCACAAGTTGGCTAGTTGGGCATCTACTCTAACAATCTCCCACTTGCCCTATAGCCAACTGCTCATCAGACGCAGTCCCATTGTTTCGCGATGTTTTTCAAACAACGGTCCTGGCAAGGGCTTCGTAAGTGGATCAGCAACGTTGTCCGCAGAGGCGACTCTCTCAACTGCTATGTCACCTCTAGCCACAATATCCCGGATTATGTGGTATTTTCTCAGTATATGTTTTGGATCTTTGGTGAGATCTAGGCTCCTTTGTTTGCGCAACGGCACCCGTGTTGTCACAGCACACCGGGACTGGACCAGCTCCATCAGGAATGACGCCCAACTCTTGGACGAAATTCCTTATCCAAACCGCCTCCTTAGCAGCAGCTGATGCTGCAATGTACTCAGCCTCAGTGGTTGAATCCGCGATGGTGTCTTGCTTGGAACTCTTCCAAGAGACAGCACCACCATTGAGCATGAATACAAATCCAAAGGTTGACTTCGAATCATCCACGTCACATTGGAAGCTAGAATCAGTGTATCCTTCCAATTTCAGTTCACCACCCCCATAGACCATGAACATATTCTTAGTCCTTCGCAAGTACTTAAGAATATCTTTCACAGCCTTCCAATGCAATTGGCCGGGGTTGGCCTGGTAGAGGCTCGTGACACTCAGAGCATATGCGACATCCGGTCTAGTTGAGATCATGCCATACATAATACCACCTATTGCCGAGGCATATGGCACACGTGTCATACTCTCTATAACCTCATCAGTCTTTGGACACATAGACTTAGATAGAGTGACCCCGTGGCTCATAGGTAGGTGTCCACTCTTGGACTCTTCCATAGAGAACCTCTTAAGTATGGTATCGATGTAGGTGGCTTGGGTGAGTCCGAGCATCCGTTTTCATCTATCCCGATAGATCTGTATTCCAAGAATATAGGATGCTTCAACCATGTCCTTCATCGAGAATCTACTAGACAACCATACTTTAGTTGACTGCAGCATTCCTACATCATTCCCAATGAGTAGAATGTCATCAACATAAAGTACAAGGAATGTCACAGCGCTTTTAACTACCTTCTTATACACACATGGCTCCTCGGGATTCTTGATGAAACCAAATTCCTTAATTGTTTCATCGAATCTCAGGTTCCAACTCCTCGATGTTTGTTTGAGACCGTAGATCAATCTCTGAAGTTTGCATACTTTATGCTCACTTCCTACAGATGTGAAACCCTCACACTGCGTCATATAGATCTCTTCCTTAATTTTTCCATTAAGGAACGCATTTTTCACATCCATTTGCCATATCTCATAGTCGTACCATGCGGCTATGGCAAGTAAGATTCTAATTGACTTGAACATTGTGACCGGTGAGAAGGTTTCATCATAGTCAACACCTTGCCTTTGAGTGTAACCTTTTGCGACCAGTCGTGCCTTGTAGGTCAATACCTTACCATCAGGCCCAAGTTTCCTCTTGTATATCCATTTACACCAATTCCTTCAGGAGGATTAACAAGAGTCCAAACTTGGTTCGCATGCATCGAGTCAATCTCAGATTGTATTGCTTCAAGCCACAAATTAGAATCAGCATCGGAAATAGTCTCCTTGAAAGTCTTTGGATCACATCCAACAACTTGATCACTTTGATCATATTCAAGGAGGAAACCATATCTTTCAGGAGCCCTAGGAACCCTTTCGGATCTCCTAGGTGCGACCATTTCTGGTACTGGCTCTGGAGGCGCAGGAGATTCACTCGGTACTTCAGTTGGTTCTCGAACCTCTTCGAGTTCTACTATTTTGCCCTTTCGATGAAGTAGAAATTCCCTTTCCATAAAGGTGGCATTTCTAGAAACAAACACTTTTGTTTCATTGGGATAGTAGAAGTAGTATCCAATGGAATTCTTTGGATACCCAATGAAGTAACAAATATGGATCTAGTATCCAGATTATCTCCCACTGTCTGCTGCATGTAAGCAGGACATCCCCAAATCCTCATGTATGCGTATTTGGGCGGCTTGCCCATCCATATCTCATATGGAGTCTTATCCACTGCCTTGGTGTGGACATTGTTCAACAACATTACCGCCGTTTCGAGAGCATAGCCCCAAATCGAGGTAGGAAGCTCAGTGAAGCTCATAATAGATCGAATCATGTCCATCAAAGTTCGATTACGACGCTCCGCTACACCATTGAGCTGTGGTGTGGCCGGAGGGGTCCACTGCGAGATCTTTGAACTTTTCAAAGGATTTAGACTTGTGCTTCATTAAGTACAAGTACCCATACCTAGAGTAATCATCGGTAAAGGTGATGAAGTATGTGTGACCGTACTTAGTACCAATGCTAAGTGGGCCACACACATCAGTATGGATCAAATCCAATGGGCCTTGAGCACGTTCAGGCTTGCCCTTGAAGGGTTGTTTAGTCATCTTTCGCTTGAGACAAGATTCACAAGTCGGTAGGGAGTTAATGTCTGACAAATCAAACATGTCACTCCTAACTAACTTGCTCATCCTTCTTAAAGAAATATGACCTAGCCTAGCGTGCCAAAGTTGTGCTGGGTTCAAGCTATCGTGTTTCCTTTTAATTGTTGTTGTATGTGTTTCCACATCGCGAGTTGGAACTGGTTTTAATTTTAAGGTGTATAAATCGTTTTCGCGTTCTCCAATACCAATCAAACATTCATTCTTGTATATATTGCAAATCGAATTAGCAAAAACACAAGAATATCCATCACTATCAAGCATAGAAACAGAAATAATGTTCTTTATCAATTCGGGAACAAATAAAACATCCTTCAATAACAACTTAAAATTTGACGACAGAAATAAATAAACATCTCCTATAGCTATTGCAGCAACTCTTGCTCCATTGTCCAGCCTCAAGTGGGTCTCACCCTCTCTAAGACGTCGGCTTCTTGTCATCACCTGAAAATCATTGCAGATATGAGATCCACATCCGGTATCAAGTGCCCAAGAAGTCGAATTAAGAGACATATTTATTTCGATATAGAACATACCTTTTGCAGTTCGCAACTGCTCGAGGTACTCCTTCCAGTTCCTCCTCCAATGCCCGGGCTTGTGGCAGTGGTGGCAAACATCCTCGGACTTGTTTGGCTTGGAAGCTTTTGCCTTGGGCTTCTTAGTGTGCTTTTCCTCCTTCGCAGGGGCAGAACGCTTCTTACCCTTGCGTCTGGGCCCCTTCTTCGCAGAGGAAGAAGAGCCCATAAGGAGGACGGGCTTGTCCTTCTTTATGGTTCCCTCAAACACGACCAGCATGTTAACCACCTCTTCAAGGGTGGCTGCCAGCTTGTTCATGTTGAAGTTGACCACAAAGGGGTCGAATGCAGTGGGTAGTGAGAGGAGAAGCACATCCACAGACAACTCGTGTGGAAGTGTGATATCAAGGCCCGCCAGCTTTTCAACGAGCCCAATCATACGAACCCCATGCTCGCGGACCTAAGTCCCATCGCGCATGCGGCTCGTCATAAGCTCCTTGACAGCGGTGAACCTCTCATGTCGAGAGTTCTCCCCATACAGTTCCTTGAGATGAAAGAGTATGTCAGCAGCATACTTCGTCTTCTCAAAGCGCCGTTTCATTTCGTTGGACATCGATGCCATCACATAGCATCGAGTCTTAAACTCGTCGTCCCATCATTGTTGAAGCGTAGTCAGCTCCTCAGGGCTGATATCGGCAGGGGCTTCCTTCGGAGGGCTCTTCTCTATCGTATAGAGAAGTTTCTCCGAGGCCAACACAATGTTGAGGTTTCGAAGCCAGTCTTGGTAGTTCAGACCGGTGAACTTGTTGCAGTATAGCAGCGAGTGGGTTTTTGATCGAAGACATTATAAAGCAGTTTATACTGAAAAGAAAAACAGACATGCATTACCAACTATATATGAAAAACGCTAAGACATAAAACAAGGTCATTAAGTTTTATGAATTACCCTCCCACTATTTTAACGATTTCACCACCCTCTAATGAAATCGGGAAAGCAAGTTTCCTTAGTGGATACACGGATCCCAATCAAGCGATCATGGTCCCGAATAATATCAGCCAACCATGTTCAAAAGTTAGAGTCCAATTGCAACCGGTGCAACCTCCATGTATTTTACCTCACGTCCAGTAAGGGCCCAATAATATGACGCCGTTTACTATCACGTGTCAAGATGACCCATCAATGTTGAGTCGTGAAGGATGGTCCCCTTAACGTCCCCAATAATATGAGCCAACATTAAAGGGAGTTCCAACCAACTCACAACAATTGTCAATGGCGTGGACAGCTTTCCGACAAACATAACCCCCTCAACAATATGAGCTGGGCCATGTATGCGGGTAGCATCGACGTACACCCATTGTTGATGGAAGGTAGGGATAATTTAAACAGATTTAAATTCCCTAAGTTTATCGAATAAACTTTTGATCTTGATATCAGTTTTAAATCGTATTTAAAACGAAGGATTTTATTTTTGAAAATTTGGTCTCATGCAATTTTAAATCACAATTTAAAACATGCGGATTCAACTAAACATATATATCGCATATATAAATAAACTTTGGGATGATCAATCGCGATAGCTATGCGGTCCGTGGTTTCCAGTCACGGACCTGGGTCCAGTCCTAGGTGAAATGCAATATGCAATGCAATCCTATTACAATTGCTTTGATTTTACTGATCTTCGGTCTTCAATATCTTTGATCGTCATCTCCACCGTCTTAAATTGTCCTCCCACTGAATCTAGTAATTTACATTTAAATTGCCATGACAAGTAAGGGATACAATTCTCAAGGGGTGGGAACGGGCCACAAACAGACCCACTTTATAAATGATATCAACAATATATTTACAACCGAAATCGCAAAACCTATAGCATACACCTAACACATTGGGCACGGCTCTCGATCATCCCAAACATGCAATCAATCTAATTAATTTGCATAAATTTAAATAGTCAAATTATTTACCCACAAAATCATATTTTAATTACAAAATCGCATTTTATAATAAAATCGCATTTTGTCGATAAAATCATATTTTAATCAACAAAATCATATTTTAATTACAAAATCATATTTC
The DNA here is from genome assembly GCA_001598015.1 of Dorcoceras hygrometricum. Lineage (NCBI taxonomy): Eukaryota > Viridiplantae > Streptophyta > Magnoliopsida > Lamiales > Gesneriaceae > Dorcoceras > Dorcoceras hygrometricum. The sequence goes on from KV018672.1 coordinate 194,228, forward strand.
ATAATCAAAATCATATTTTGCAATTTTAATTGCATCATATTGGGCTTAAAACGATTTTAGGCCCAAAATTTCAAAAATTTCAAAATCGACCAAAATTGGCCAATATCGAATATCGGCCCAAAAACTTCATGGGCTACCCGGGACAGGCCCGAACTAAACCTAGAAGAAAATTAGCCGTCGCATCGCTGCCGGAGATTCGCCGCACGGTGGCGGCCGTCGGCAACGCATAGCGTGCGGCAGCCTGCCGCACGCCGCCGCAACTTGTGCGGCAACGCCGCGCCATTCGCGGTGCATAGCAGCGCGCCTGCTGCCCCATCCAATGCGCAACCAGTGCGCGGAGCAGCAGCCTGTGGTCGGCCGATCGTCGCGCAACCATGTGCGAAACAGCGGCCAACTCTCGGCCGCCAAGCGCGGCAAGCGCGCTGTTATCGCGCGCGGGGGAAGGGGTGGCGCCGCCATGCGCGGCGGCGCCGCGGCCGGTGAGCCAAAAAAATTTTGTTTTCAAAATTCCGAGATCTGATGCAATATGGCATAATTATGTATTGAAGGATCCGAGCCTGAGCTCTGATACCACTGTTGGCTACAATGGCGGATCCGGATCCCGTTTCCCGGGGGCGCAGCGAAAATCAAAAATTACCCCGAGAAACGTTCAATACATTAATACAATTCAATAAAAATTCATAGGGTGTTCATCGAATCGTTACCTTGCTGGCGTCTAGGCGCCTGGCTCCAACCAGAATTCGCAGGGAAATCTGGCTCTTGAATTGTAGGCGGCGGTAGATCCTCCTAATCAGGTCCACGACCGGAATCAAGATGCCTCCGCCAATCTGCACTAGAAGATATGAAGGATATTGGCACGGACGAAAACTCCTCGTCGTGGTGATTGAAACAAGTCCAATCACGTAGCAGGGGGCGGACGGCGGCGACCGGTGGAGGTGCGGCGGTGGCGCGGGCGTGCGTGAGGTTTTGGAGCTTGGAGGCTAGGGTTGTGTGATCTAGTGTTGTTATGTGTAGCCCTAGGTCTAGCATATGTAGACCAATGATGGGCTTGAACCGGCCCAATGGACCTGGGGCGGGCCCAGTCCAATATATGAACATTCGGTTCATTTAAATCACCACGGTTTCATCATAACTCCGATCGACGATCAGATCGGACCGATCGACTCAGTTTCCAAAACTGAACAATATGATGCGGAAAACAATTTTTCAGATTACCTAGTCCAAAATGACAGTTTTGCCCCTCAACAGTGGGAAATCGCAATTTGACCCCTGTTGACTTTTAGGAAGTCGCACTCCCCAAAATCCTCTTCCTATGCTCAACACATTGAGCTCAGTTTCCATGCGGGAATCATGAATCCAGTACTTGTGTGACCCTCAATGGTTCAGGGATACAGCTAGCCGTAGGCCCACAACCATTGTGGCTCCGAAATCACAATTTCGGACTTGCCCAACGGATCAATGTAAAGCGCCTAGCAACATCGCCCCATGATCCCTAGGTATCACTGATAGTACCTGCAAGAACCAGTTGGTCGTGGTTAGCGTACAGTACGGTCCTTTCAACACGTATATCCCGATCAGATCAATGACCATTGGTAAATCGAGAGTCGCTAGAGATCCGATAGCTATGCATACATCTTGGAGATCGAATAGTGACATCGCGAGTGTTACTAGGTAAACCCATTTACCTAAAACACATCCAGTACTCTGGCTAGAGATTTATCACACTATTGTCTCGTCAGATAACATAGGATATCCACGCATGAGAGCGAGCGGTGAATCCTCGACAACGAAGCATCGACTCCTACATGCATCGGGACCTCACCCAATCTCGCCGCCTAATGACCCCAAGTGAGTCGGCAAACGGGTCAAAGTGAGGCGCCTATCATGTAGAGTCTCAATGACGTTTCGAGTAGTGAGGACTAATCAGTACAACCAAGACCTCAGACTTATCCACTTGACAAATGGTAACCACTTGGAATGTCCGAACGAGGGTAGTTCGATAGATCAACATGTCACTATCCATCTGCATGCTCAGAACATCACGATGTTCCCTACCAATGAAACATGGTACTTCGCATCGCATATGCTAGTCTCAAGCTCGGGCGGCCTTATCCTCATTTTGACGGCCCAATCGACTAGGAACGAATTCAGAATGCACAGTGACTATTAGATGTGTTTCATGATAGCCATCATATCCACTATCACATCTAACATACACTATGGTGCATTCTAGGTCTTTATCCAACACAATTGTTAACATTATATAACATAATGAAAATAAAGAATGCCATAAATAAATGCGTATTTCATAAATAAAGATTGTCATATACAAGAGTCTATAAAACCCACACGCCACAAGTTGGCTAGTTGGGCATCTACTCTAACAGAAGGCCTGTAATCAGCAAATCTTCTAGTGATACCTTCCGAGGAGGAAGAAGGGGATACGTAGGATATTTATATCCGAACTTCCAGAAACAAATCCTGAATCCTTATCTTTTACATGTTGCACTTATATATTGTGTTTATCTACTGTTCACAAGTCAATCGGTTTTATTCCGCACTTTTCAAGTTAACCGAGAAACTTGCATAAAACTGAGATAACTTAAGTCTGGTAACTCGGACTTAAGTTAAGCCGTGCTGCAAAACATTTTAAAAGATTTCAAAAATCGAAGGAGTTCATTCAACCCCCCCCCCCCTTCTGAACTCCTATTTACTTATTGATCCTATTTCTGGGACCATCAAATGGTATCAGAGCAGGAAAATCTCAGTCATTGAACAGTTGTTTTTCATGCTTTATTATATCCTAATATGTCGATCTCTCACAACAAGATTCCTTTATTTTAGAGGGAAGAGTATGATGATTGGAAGATTAGGATGCAAGAGCATCTAGCAGCCATGGATGACGACATGTGGTATGTCATCACAGAAGGACCGCTGAAGATAATGAAGCCAAATCTAGCGGTTGCTGTAACAAGTGGCGAGCCTCAGTTCTTCCGAAAGCCAGACATGAGTACACGAATGAGGACAAGAAAAAGGCGAATCTAGACAATGTAGAAAAGGACATATTATTCAAGACGCTGGACAAAGACAAGAATATGTTCAGCAAGGTCAAGAATTGTCCTACAGCAAAAGACATCTGGGAAAAGCTGACCCAGATATGCGAAGGAAATGATGAAACGAAAGAGAACAAGCTGACCGTGGCGCAACAAAAATATGAATCAATCAAAATGAAGGATGGAGAGACGATGGCTGAGTTCGACAAAAGATTCAGCGCTGTGGTGATCGAACTGAACAGTCTTGGAAAAGAATATAGCAACAGGGAGTTGGCACAAAAGGTCATGAGAGCGCTACCCAAAGAATGGGATGTGAAGACAATGGCCATGAGGGAGTCAAAATACTTTAACAAGCTAGAGCTGCACGATTTGTTCGCCAACTTGAAAGCATACGATTTTGAGTTGGAGACAAGATCAGAAGCTGGACCCTCCATCTCCCAGCCGACGAAAGCCCTTGCTGCTACAACTGCTGAACCATGCTCTCCTAGCACCAGCAAGTCTGCTGACCAGCTCAGCGACGATGCAATGTCCCTCTTCGTCAAGAAGTTTGGGAAATTCATGAGAAGATCCTTCCACCCTTCCTCTCCTTACAGTAATTTTAATAAATCTGATAAAGTTGCATCTGACTTAATATGCTATAAATGTGATCGTCCAGGTCATTTTGCTGCTGATTGCAACAGACCCAGGAAAGATGACAGATATAGACGAGACAACAAGAAGTATGAGCGACACAAAAGAGAGGAGGAAGATGATGAAAGAACTGTTGATAGGTCCAAAGACAAGTCCAAGGACAAATTCAAAGAAAGATCAAAGGACCGGCGAATGAGGAATAACAGCAACAAGAGACCCAGCCGCAAACATGACCGAAAAGTATTGGTTGCTGAGGAAATCACCAAAAGCTGGGCGGATAGCGACTCAGAGTCATCCAACAGCACCTAATCTTCAAGTGATAGTGAACAAGAGGAAGTTCATTGTCTCATGGCTGACCAACCAGATGATGATGAGGTATTCGATTTTTCCAATGTTGAATTTACATGTGATGACCTTGTCTCTGCACTAAATGACATGGTCAAAGAGTACAGGAAGCTTTCTCGCTCATTCGAGGAAGTGAAGGCTGAAAACATAAGTCTGCAAAATAGTTCGACTGAATCAAGTTCTGTTGAGCTTGAGGACGTTGACAGTTTAAAGACTGAGTTGAGTAGGCTAACAGCTGAGAATGAGATGTTGAAAGATGAGACCAGTGAGCTCCAAGCTGAAATAGAAACATGGAATCAAGTAGTGAGCGCCTGGAATAAGTCTTCTCGTTCTCTCCACAAGCTGTACGAAAGCCAAAAACCAGCAAATGATAGAATTGGTGTGGCTTCAATTGTAATAGCAGCGATGGAGAGACCAGTACTCAGTCACAGCCGGTGTATGAAAAGTTCAATAAAATGGGCTTTGTCAAAGCTGACGTGATATATGATTGTTGCGAGTCGATAAGATATGATGACCAGAAATCTTCCCAGTCAAGTCATGAAGGAAAAGGAAAAGATGGCATCGGCTATCAAAGGCCTGAGAGTTCCAAGCCCAGCTGGTTAAAGAACAGATTGGACAAGGACAACGCTAAAGCTGGTTCCAAGTCCTATGTTCCAAACCAACAGCGGCGTAACTCTAGGAAGGCAAAATATGGTTGGAAAAAGACTTGGCCGAGAAGAGATCCTGTTGGTCAAATTGTAAAATCAAAACTCCATAGACCTGCACGTAATTTTGTACAAACTTTTGTGGATCCAAAAACTGGGAAAACTGTGAAAGTGATTCAAGTCTGGGTCCCGAAAGGGGTAATCCAATCTGGACCAAAGTAAAATTGGGTACCAAAAGCTGCTTGTTTGATTGCAGGATAATAGGTACAAAGCAGCAGCTGAAACAACATTGTGGTATCTGGATAGCGGCTGTGCAAGACACATGACTGGAAATCCAAAGCTGCTATCAGACGTCAAACCACACAAAGGCGCAAAAATCGTGTTTGGCGACAACGCTTACGGTAACACTGTGGGTAAGGGTAAGCTTATCCACGGTAACATCTCTATTTTTGATGTCCTTGTTGTTGATAATCTTCGTTACAATTTGATTAGCATTAGTCAGCTGTGTGACAAAGGTTACACGGTTCAGTTTCAACAACACACATGCACGGTTCAGAGTCCAAGTGGTCTAAAAAAAAATGGATCTTTTTGGTCCTATTTCAGTCACGAGCTTAGGGGGAATGTCATACACCCTTGCAGTTGTCTTGGGTGTTATTTTTAAAAGCAAAATCTGAAACCGCCGACCAGCTGATAAGACTTTTAAAACGATTGCAAAATGACAAATCTTGTTCAGTCAACCGGATAAGAAGTGATCGCGGTACTGAATTTCTAAATGTTAAATTAACTTCTTATCTGGAGGACTTGGAAATAAAGCATGAGCTATCAGCAGCGAGAACTCCTCAGCAAAACGGGTTAGCTGAAAGAAGAAACCGCAATCTTAAAGAGGCTGCTAGAGCTATGATTGCATATTCCGGCATTTCTCAAAAATTCTGGGCAGAAGCAGTTAACACAGCGTGTTACACTCAGAACAGATCAATGATTAATAGGATGCACGATAAGATCTGGAATAGCAAGAAGCCTGATATTTCTTATTTCAGGGTGTTTGGATGCAAGTGTTTCATTCACAACAATGGAAAGAAGCATCTAACTGCCTTTGAACCTAAATCTGATGCAGGCATCTTTTTAGGTTATTCAGCAGTAAACAAAGCGTACAGAGTCTTCAACAACCGAAGTCTAACAGTTGAGGAATCCACACATGTGGTTTTCGATGAAATTAGTTTCAAGTCAAATTCAGCTGCGAGCCTTCATGACTTGTGTTCACGTCTGGAATCAACATCCCTTGAGGAATCAGACGATGACATGGCACAAAGAACATCAGCTGAGGGGGAACAACCAGCAGTGGTCACAACGCACAACAATATTCAACAAGATCCAACAGGTAATCCCGTTGTTATTGATTTAACTAACGTGGATCAGCCGCAGGATCGAATTACAAGTGCACCAACTGCTAGAGGAGAAGCGTCGAAGCATCAAGATAATATACAATCAGACGACGCTCAACCAACGACTGGACAACCAGTCGCAAGAGATATTCAACTAGTGTCAAGTCCACCAGCTGGACAATCAGCCGCAAGAATTTACCAGTCGGCATCTGGACAAAGTGCTGGACCACCAGTCGCAAGAATTCATCAATTGGTATCATCGGCTGATCAACCAGTCGCAAACACATCTCAAAAACTGGAATCAGACGCACACCTCAACAACGAACAAATTCAATTGGCGTCTGCTGATCCAGTAGTTGCAATCCAGCCAACAACTCAGGGGGAACAAGGAGCAAATCCCATTGGACATGATCTTCGGTGGAATAGAAATCATCCACCTGAGAAAGTTATAGGTAACTTTCAATCCCCTGTTCGCACACGAGGCCAGCTATCTCAGTATGATCATTTTGATGCTGCATTTATTTCTCATGTAGAACCTAAGATAATTGATGAGGACTTAGCTGACTCAAGTTGGATAGATTCCATGCAGGAAGAACCCAATCAGTTTGAACGCAATAAAGTATGGACACTTGTACCTAGACCTAAAAATCATTCAGTCATAGGCACACGATGGGTCTTTAGGAATAAACTGAATGAAGATGGAGTAGTAACAAGAAATAAGGCTAGGCTGGTTGCACAAGGCTTTAGACAAATGGAGGGTATAGATTTTGATGAAACATTTGCACCAGTAGCTAGATTAGAAGCCATTCGCATGTTCCTTGCCCCAATCAGTTTGAACGCAATAAAGTATGGACACTTGTACCTAGACCTAAAAATCATTCAGTCATAGGCACACGATGGGTCTTTAGGAATAAACTGAATGAAGATGGAGTAGTAACAAGAAATAAGGCTAGGCTGGTTGCACAAGGCTTTAGACAAATGGAGGGTATAGATTTTGA